>ONZK01003235.1:66099-87207 GCA_900322385.1 Pharnaceum exiguum
GGGGGGGGGGGGGGGGGGGGGGGGATGCGTTAGTGCCTATACTTAGTACTGAACCATACTTTCAGCTCTTGTTGGAAGTGAAATGGAGATAATTACCCCTCTAATATGCTTTTTTGGTGCCTGGCATCACCAGAACCCTTCCTTAATTTTGGAAATCCATTTGCTGATGACTCTTTAAGTTTTACACGATCTTCTGACCTTCTGATTTTTTGCAAATCATATCAGGCGACAAAAACTTTCGGCTCTGCTGGTGTCAGTGAATTCATATCTATTGTTCTACTCTAGTCTCTGAGTTGATTACTAGGAGATGTCAGCAAGAGGCCATGCCCCTCCACCTGGGATGATGCGTCATGGACCACCTCCTGGAGTAAGTAGTCTCCACCCTCTGGGTCCCCTGCCTCCTGAGTTGATGGAGAAAGAGGTACGTGCCCAAGCTGCAGATATCGATCGCCTCGTAGCTGAAAATCGGAGATTAGCGGCATCACAGGTAGCTATGAGGCAGGACCTTGTGACGTTCCAGGAGGAGATACATAGACGTAGAGCTCATGCCAGAAGTACCCATACCGAAACTGATATTCAAATCCGTGCTTTACTTGATAAGATTGCCAAAATGGAGGCAGATGTTAAAGAGGGGGAAAGTGTAAAGAAGAATCTTGAGCAGGCACATAAAGAGGCACAGAGTTTAGTAGCAGCTAGACAAGAACTCACATTGAAGATTCAACAGGTGAGTCTGGAGCTTGAGAATTGCCGTAATGATGCTCAGATGATCCCTGATATGCTCTCTGAATTGGACAGTATGAGACTTGAGCACCAGAAAATGCGGTGAGTATCTGGCTTACTACTGAAAGTAATTTAAGTAAATGGTGATATGCATAATTATTTGGGTACTCCAGACTCAAGATATTACGAAAAGTCGAAAAGTAGCCTTGACATTGAAAGTTAGCACATCATATCCAGAATCCAGATAAAGCAGTCCATCTAATATGGTTTGGCTTTTCTGTTTTTGTTTTTGGATCTGTGGTTATGGAAATGGTCGAGTATATCCTCAATTTGTCACGTACGATTATTTCATTTTTATTTTAACCTGTACATGCAAGATGATGTATTTATATGTACAACTGATTCTTAACATGTATTCACATTTTTTCCATGTGAAGTTCTACCTTCGAGCAGGAGAAGCGTATAAACCTTGACCTAGTGGAGCAAATGCAAGCGATGGAAAGAAATCTCATGGGCATGGGGAGGGAAATTGAGAGATTACGAGCTGAAGTAGTAAATGCTGAGAAGAGAGTACAAGGTGTGGACTTTATATGTTTATGTGAATTTTTCTTCCTCGAAACTTGTCTGCTGCACAGCTGAATGACCACCTACTGACTACCTTCTTCTTATTTCTTTCTTCCAGCTCCTCAACCTGGGACGTTCCCTAATGTTGATTCTCCACATCCCCCGTCTACCCAAGGCAACGGGTTTTACGACCCTTACGGTAGGGCTCATATTCAGATGGGTATGAGTGCAGCAAATGAAGGAATGGTACCACATAGCACCTCCTATAGTGTGGGGAGGGGTCTATGAGCTGATCATTCCCCGAAAATAGTAGCATGAAGCTATGATACCAGTTTTTGCTTGTAATTTGGTTGCTGGTGATATACTAGTGTATTCATGGGAGATTAGCGGCTTGTAAAGTAAATTTAGAATCTATTTGTTCTGTAAAATTGTGTAGACACACCATCAAAATTGCGAGAAAAAAAGAAAGAACTGTTGCGAGTTACGATACATTTTTCTGACCTATTTTCTGGGATTATTGGGACATGAAACCAACAAGGTCAGACTACAGACCACTAACAGCTTTCTGTATTAGCAATTTAGCATCCGTTTCTCACAAGTACAACCGGAGATCTTGCTTGCTCATATGGATGGCTGGCTGTGCCAGTAATTTCATAATCTGTAAACGTAGAGCCAATTTCATGTCACTGCCTAATTATCAAATGTCTATTTTTTTTTGAGAAGCCATCACGATTGTTTAGTTGGTGCTTGAGTGGCAAATGGTTTCTCTATTCACAAGACTTGAATTTGAGACCTTAGTTAAGGGATAAGAGTGCCGAATCACTCACAACAACTAGTTGTCGATAAAGGAGAATTAATTATTTTTTTTCGGTTTAAGGGGAGGCTTTAAGGCCAGTAAGAATCGAGTCTCCAACTTTAAACCAACGTAGATATATAAAAAAATAAAATAAAAACAAGGCAATGAAGAAAAAAAGAGATCAAAAATCACTATTAAAAAATCACTCACAAATAACAACAATAATAATAAAAGTTTTTAAATAAAAGAGACCAAAAAGAACTTAACCGTGTAGTTTAATAGTTAATCTAACCCTTGTGTCTCCCAGTTTGTCTCACCTTTCCTTCACTTCTTCCTCGCTAATAATAATAATCCATTTCAAACAAAAAAGAAAAAAGAAAAAGAGAAGGAAAAATGGCCGATGAGGTACATCTCACTTTCTCTTTACGAATCTTTCACATCACTTAAATGTCTTTTGTTAATTTGTTTAGGCGCTATGATACATTTGATATCACATTTCTGTGACTACCCTTTTTGATTTTTTCTGTTTGGTTGGGTTTGCATGTTGTTTGGCTAATTGGGTCTTTGATTTTATGGCTGGATTGAATTATATGATTTGTGTTTGATGTATGAACATGAAGGGCACATGGGTCAGTTTCAGTGAGGATGAATTTGACTAGTGAATGTGGTTTGGAGATCCATTAGTACCTAGATTGAATAAAGATTGTATCTTTTTTAGATTTATTTATGATTGTGGTTTTTTTCCTGGTAAATGATTTGTGGGACTCTTATGGAATTGCAATGTTTTTTTTTTAATTGGATAGTTTTATGGTAATGTCACTAATGTGAGTGGTGTTTTGGTCTTAATGATGTCCCATGATGTACTTTGGTTGCCTTGTCAAATTTGAATTAGGCCATTATGATTGATTTCTGTGAATAGGTCCAGACCTATGAAGTTGAAAGAGTTATCTCCATCTTTCAACTTTAGGTGATGATGGACTATAGCAAAATGGCTATGAAAAGCTTCCAATACTTTTTTTGGTGAAGTTGTTGGAAGTCAATACTTCAATGCAACAATTGGTCAATCTCGGAAACAACCTCTCTGTTTTCTTAAGCATGGGTAAGGTTGCGTACATCATGACCTGAGTACCCCCATTTAATGAGGATTTACACTCGTTTGTTGTTGTTGTTGTTGATTGATTTCTGTGAATTCTTCTAGTGGAAGGTGATCGGTTGATGGAAGCAAGACCGATGTTTGGAGTGGAATTTAATTTTGTTGAAATTTAGTGGGGTATATTAGGACTGGAGATTGTATGATTTTAGGGTTTGATCAATTGGAAAGTGGAGAGATTGATCAAATTTTTAGAAACTTTGGAATCATGGAAATTTGTATGAGCATAGGTTGAGAATCTAATTGATCATGAACCAGGATAATTGATTGATCTGATGAGAAAGAAACAGACATAAAATAGGAGTCTCATCAGGGCCAACAGAGGTTTTTTTGGTCGTTAACTTTAGGGCCCATGATTAGTCAAGTGAAAGCCTAGACACCAATGACCCATGTCATTTTAAAAAAAGAGGGAAAGAGACATGACATTCTAATTTCGAGTATCCGTTTTGGAAAGTCTGTATTAGGTTTCTTACTGAAGTTGATTCTTTTTGCAATCCTTAGAGCTACAAATCCAAATCATCTTCAATAAACTATGTGTGGAGTAGTTCTGTGATAGAGGGACCAATGTTGCAATGAAAGTCAAAAGTGCCAAATGGATGTCATAACCCTATCGGCCTATCTGCCTCAACAGCTCACCAGATTAAAAACTAAATATTACTCCATCATCAGTTCATAACCCTATCTGCCTCAACATTTTAACTAGCTTGGTTTAGTGCAATGTGATCGGTGATCCTCTTATTTCAGACACGACCAGGCGTCCAAATTTCTCATATCTCCAAACATACGTAGTGACTATCTCTTGAGTTCGCAGCAGTGGTTTAAGATGAATCAGTAGAAGTTTCTTTGGTTGGGAGGTAGATGGGACTTCATTCATGGACTTGGCCCATGTGAATTTCTCATACTGGTTATGTGTGTTTAAGCATTACAATAACTCAACATGGCCCTAGCCCCATAACCATTTGGGGCTGTCTAGTGTCTACTATGGAACAAAAGAATTTACACTAGACACTCCTCACCCAAACACACACACAGGAGTGCCTACACCATAAACATACATAAATGCACATATAAGCACACACACGTGTCAGCTGAACCTCAACCTAGATTATTGACTTGGTTTCTATACAATCAAGCCAATTTATCATCCAAGTTTGTTGAGGCTTTCCTCTTCCTCTTGCTACCTCTTCATTCTCCCACCACTCAATCTTTCATGCTGCTGGCACTTAGTTCAAAAAGGGCGCATGGGTCCTAGCCTTGGCGCGCATAAGGGTATTAGATGATACCCAAAAGGCGTGCCTTAAAGCCACCTGTCAGTAGATTGTGACACATGTCACCAATTTTTCGTTTTCTCGTGCCACTATATGTTCTTTTTCAAAGAATTACTTGCTGCTGCGCCTCGTTGTCCCTTGCGCCTTTTCAAACTCATTCGCGGCATCAATAGGCCTTTTGTTTATTAGTGTAAGGCTGTAAGCGACGTTCCCTCATCTTATTATTTGTAGGAGGTACTCCATTTTTGTCATTGACGTTGTGTTCTCTAACTTTATCTCTTCTTTTTTTCATAGTGTCAATGATATAGATTGCTTTGAAATCCTTCTTAATTCTGGTGACATGCTTTACCTAGGGACTACCTTTGAGTGCTGAAGGACAATTTTGCTGTATTGTGTAGTTCTGACCCTGCAAGTATGATACCAATTCTTGGTTTCCCAAGTAGAATGAAGAATTCAAAGGGTTTCATTTCGTGTCTTTTGTAAGTTATGTTGCTCAATTTGTGTATCCAGGTGTCCGACACTAATTTTCTGAAAGTTAAGAGATTCAGGGACACGGCTCTAAGGATATGGGGACTCGACTTTGGGATACTAGGATACGGGTATAAGGCTAGAAATGACCAGAAACAGTAATATTTATTACTTTGTAGGAAAATTAAGATTAGCATCCGATTTCCAAATTTGCAAATCACAAACGTATCTTTCCTGAAGTTACCTCATGTAACCAAATACTGGTAGAGATGGCACAGGATCTCTAGTTTTTTTTCTCTCGGACAAGGTTCTCTCTCAGGACACAGTCCTGACAAAACACATGGACGAGTATTTCATCAAAAAATAAAACTTGCACAAGAGAGACGTGTCGTATCTCATATCAGATCTCATTGATACAGGACGGGATCCTCGACGCAGTAACATAGGTTGTATGTACATTTTTGCTGGTGCTGGATTTTGAATGCTTTGTATTAGCTAAATATGGCATGGCCAAAGTCATATGCTGACATAGTCGTTTTAGGATCAAGCTGGAGCTATCACTCTGTTTCACACAGATTCAAGTGATGAAAAAGTTCTGTCACTGTTTTATGGACAGGGTCGATTATCTCTGAAAGGTGTTTTCTGTCTCTCTTTTTCTCCCTGTTGTTTTTGGTTTGGGTGCCCACAGCCAACATTTTGATATTTGGTCACACACTATGTCATAGTGTCATACGTGCTCGACTGCCATGTTCTTTTGTTCAGACAAGCTGACCCCAAACCTTTTCTTTATCTTTTTGATTAAGGCTATGTAGTTGTGGGTGTTATTGCAGTTATGTAATCATGGACGCATGCTATTGAGGCCAAGGTCCATTTGAATTGTTTTACTGTCATTTACTGCATGAATTTGTGTTCTGTATTCAATCCTTGGTATATCATCTCGGGGGTTACTCGTAGTCTGCTACTGTTGAGTGCTTCATTTGTTCTTCTGGACTTTAGTGTCAATCCTCCAATTGGAGAAACTCTAGTCCATGGAGACCTTTGGTATCTCATACATGCATTACATTCTTTTCTGTCTGATTATGCTATGTCCTTCTTTCTTTCTGTTGCCTCTCAGATTGAACTGAAGACTGCACCAGCTGATTTTCGATTTCCGACGACAAATCAGACTAGACACTGTTTCACGAGATACATAGAATTTCACAGGTATAATGTTTTACTCTGGTATTCGTAAAGATGCAGATTAAACATATAGGTAGATTAGTGGAAGCAACCTTGATATTGCTGAATGGATGTTTAATGACAGATGTGTTGCTGCCAAGGGTGATGAATCCAATGAGTGTGAGAAGTTTGCCAAATACTACCGTGCTCTTTGCCCTGGTGAATGGGTGAGTTGCTAGCCTTAGCTAATGTTGGGTATAGTTTGACTATGTACATGATCAATTATAGATGTTGTGAACTTGTTCTTCATTGTTGTTTCTATTTAATTCTTGGTCGATTATTTCTTCCTATTTTGCCTTGTTCTCACATTAAAAAAAAACATCTTGATGCTGAGATACCACCCTCAATTCCCCATCAGTGATATTTGAGTTTTATATGTGCTTACTCATTCATTTCAACGTGGTAGTTGCAATATATAATGATGGATACATCAACTAATCATTTTGCACTTTCAATTCTGCTTATTTACATCATATATTAATGATGCTCATGTACCTTTTACTAAAATCATATATAGTATTCTACATGTATCTTTTACTAAAATGATTTGGACTCTCGCAAGTGTTTTTGTAACTTGTAAGTAGATAAGAGAAACCGTTCTTATCCATGTCCTTTCCTGGCATGGTGCTGTCAGCCTATGAGGATCTCACTATTCCCATTGGGCTTATACGTACCATTAGACTATCATTTTATTTACAAATATTTTGTATATTTGGAAATTTTGATAGAGCTATACTTTCACATTTGAGTTTTTAATGTCAACGTTGTTGTTACTTTATCTTGGTGTCTTCACCCAACAAGACCTTTATAACCATCCCTTGGCACTAGTAATGTGTTCCCTTCTTTCTGGAAACTGTTTCCAGGTTGATCGCTGGAATGAGCAGAGGGAGGGCGGCACTTTCCCGGGACCTCTGTAATTGATTGAATGTTTGATCTACAAAAATTCTTTTGGCACGTGAGGTGCCTAGACTCGCCTTGGATTTCTCTGTTGGTGAAATTTGAACTTTGTTTATTTGCCCAACCTTGTTGGATTTGGATTAATAATACTACTCTCATTGAATTGTTCAAGTTATGTGCTATTTGCACACAGCAAGTGGTTGCTATCAAACTTCCATGGTTGACGATTTTTTTTCTGCTGCCGGGGGCAGTTTCGTTTGTGGCTTCGTATTGGGCGAAAGTTTGGTAAAGTGCAACAAGGTCTTCAACTCTTCATATGCAAGCTTTTAGCACTTCAAAACTATCAGAGTACACCTACAAAACTTCAGCAATCGAAAGCAACTCTAAACTCAACCTATAAGTTTTGTACATTTGGCAACATGAGAACGGCGTAACACTACCACAGTAACTCACTTGCATTTTTATTTTTTTTTTGGAATGGAGGGAGAGGATCAACAAATGTGTGGATTATCTGTCTCTCCATATGATATCGCAAGAGAACCAATTATGTAGTTAATTATCAGATCATGCACCGGTGATAATAATAATAATAATAATAATAATAATAATAATAATAATAATAATAATAATAATAATAATATAGTTATGTCAAATGTAGAGGCATCCCTGTCGCACGCAACATACCAACTTGATCTTTGAAACACTGCTGCACGACCGTATGATGTGCATTTGTACACAATTTAAAAATCGATTTTGGTATGTTGACGAGCTACTACAATATATTTTGTTTTGGTCTACTAATAACTGGAACTAACTTAATCATAAATGTATTAAGTCCCTAATCCTAGAACACACCAGCAATAGGTGATCATCTTTGCTAGCTAGCTTCTAGCTTGGCTAGTTTGCAACATTGACGATTACATATGGCCTTTCGGTTGGCTGCTCAGTTGCCTGCCATCGCTATGGTGTCAATGCAATTTGTGTATGCATCAATGAACCTGCTTCACAGGGTAGCGCTTGTGAAGGGCATGAGTCCTACAGTATTCATGTTTTATAGGCAAGCGATTGCTACTTTGGTTATTTCTCCCCTTGCCTATTTCTCCAGGTACCTAGCTACGTTATGCACTCCACTTTTCTTTTTGTTTGGGGAGCACTATCTATGCTTGGAACTAAGGTTTGGATCTTACTTGATCATTATGTGTTGTTTAAGGGGGGCATCTGATAGCTCACATATGGGAATTGGAGGCTTTCTGTTGACCTTCTTCTCTGCCTTATTTGGGTAAGTACCTTCTTTTAGTTTTTATTATTATTATGGTACTTAGTATGATCATTGCCTCATCGGGGTGTTGAGATGTTTTAGAAAAGATTACCCAACTAAAAGGCGGCCTTCGCATTTCCTAGAAGTTTCTTCATATTTGATATGGTTCTTAATTTCTTCAGTTTAACGATATGTACACTGTACAGGGTAGTACTAAATCAATTGCTTTACTATGAAGGGCTATACTTGGCTTCTTCATCAGCTGCAGCCGCGATGTCTAATCTAATACCTGCAATCACCTTCGTTATTGCTGCTTTGGTTGGGTAAGATTTGCTAGTGCAATTGATTGAGCTGGTATACTTAATATTTCCATGTCAACTAATTTGGATGTTTAATTCTTTACTGACTAACTATATTGAGGCTGGAGCAAGTTAATATGAAGACAGCAAGCACCATCGCCAAGATACTAGGGACATTCTTGTGTGTCGGGGGAGCAGTTTCCATGACTTTATTGAGGGGACCGAAACTGCTTAGTTTTTTGACATCGCTTGGAGGAGATCATGCATGGTTGTTGGGCTGTTTATCACTCTTTGGAAGTTGTTTAGCATTGTCATTGCGGCTTATCATACAGGTACTTTATTGAATGTGAGACAATTAACATCGGGCTGAGGTCTGTACACTAATTAGGCTTCAAACATGTATATCGTTTTATGTCATGAACAGGTTCGACTTACAAAATATTGTCCTCACCATATGTCGCTCACTGCTTGGATGTGTTTTCTAGCAACGTTGCAATCTGGAATCATCGCTTTGTTCTTAGACCGTGATCCTCAAGCTTGGAATTTTAGCTCAACACTTCAACTCACTTGTTGCCTGTTTTCCGTAAGTAAATGCATGTTCTCTACAACTTGTAAAAATTTATGTTAAGTTATATTCAGTTCCTTTCGCCGGTAAGCCAAGTTAAATTAAATTACATTAAGTTTTCAGTTTAGGGTATAGCTCGTTTGTTTTGATCGTAAAAAGTTTGTGACATAGATATACATTTGTAAATTTTTGTACACTATTATAAAGGTCTCACTAAGTAGTTTTCATAAAAATTCAATATCAATATATATCAATAGAGTCTTAATCAGTTTCCGTAATTCATTTCGTTGGCAGAAATTATAACTTTCATTAACCAAAGTTGTAACGCAGGGAGTTCTGGGATCCGGGTTTCAATTCTTTGTTCAAGCATATTGTATCTCACACAAAGGTCCAGTTTACTTTGCCGTGTACACTCCTCTGGCCACTGTCATAACTACAGTGTTTGCATCAATATTTCTTCACGAGGAACTTTTTGTTGGCAGGTATATTAGTGCAAGAAGTTTGATGAATCAGTTAACATTTTTTCTCCTTCTTCCACATAACACATGCTGATGAAAAATGGCGCTTCAACTTTATTTGACATGTTTCAGCCTATTAGGAGGTTTGGTAGTGATCATTGGCTTATACGTAGTGTTGTGGGGAAAATCTGAAGAAATGAAGAAATCAGTCGACCTTATTCCAAAAAACAGTGAAGATGATCAAACTACAGACGAAAATAAGAATCACGAGAATGATTTGGAGCAGACACTATTGGATCGAAGATGATTGCCACTGCAAGGTTAATTCGACATCGGGTAGTCGGATACTATATTCGTGGTGTATCTTAATTGAAAGAACATACTACTCCGTAGTATTTTGGAGTTGTAAAATGGCGTAACCTCCCTAGCTTGTCCTGCCAATTTGAAAGTCATACTACGTACTACCAATATTGCTATGTTTTCTTCCATATTCCTCCATGTGGAACCGTATCTGATTCAGTGATTCATAATAACTCAATATAAATAAGAGTGTTTGATTAAAGCTCAGTAGCCCTGAGCTTGAATGTAAGATGAAACCTTGAATGTAAATTGTGAAAGAGGTCATCGTTCACTTCTAAAAGCTAGCCTAACAAAAAAATGATTTTTGGCATCGAACTCCAACCCAGCAGCGAATTTATCAAGCAGATCGAACTACTTGATTTGCACTATCAAATCACGTAATATCATACTACAATACTACAAATTTACAATTTTTTTAAAATCGATTCAAACAAGAATAATGAATGTTTGTTAAAATATATTACAAAGATGGTTCATTTGTCATGATGGGTTAAAAACTTAATTCCAACAGAAGGCTTCGCCATTTGGCATTTGCCAACTGCCAATTCAAAGCGAATTTCCACCCTGCTCTATGCTCATATGCTAAAAGATGAGGGTACATGGAACCAAAGTGTACTACGTCTCACACACAGTCATATGCAGCGAAGAATCAGTGACAGGCATGCCGATGCCTCAAAAGTAGTCTAATACAGAGTATATCTTCTACCTAGCAAGCAGCAACTAAGACTAGTTATTGTACACATGACACATCTGCACAACGAATGTAAAACCGAGTACCAACTTCACGTTTTATGTAAACAAATGAACAATTTCATATGTCTGGGTGTAGAAGAAAAGTCTCAATTTGAGACCCCCTTAGGCCTCTTGTCTGGCTGGGTCTCTAAACACTCATTCACTCATTCTTCTGTTATTATCCTTTGATACACGTACACGTACACTTGACAGTTGACACTTGACATTTCCACTTTATTGCATTTGAATGATGGACCTGTTGATGAGCTTCATATACTAGTGTTCCTTCTGTTGAAGATAAGGAAATTAGTGCGGTTTTTTCTTGTCCTTTTTTTTTTGAAAGCCTTTTTTATTTCTTTTGGTACAAAGGTAATTAGTGCGGCCGTGTGGGTGATATTTTGTTCCTATGTCATTTTCTCAATGGTTAAGGACTTAAGTACTGTTTTTGGATCATTTTGAGTTTACACTTTCAGTGTTTTTTTCGAAATTAGTTTCAAAAATAACTTCAATGTGATCAAGTTAAAAATATTTAACAATACTAAAAAAATTACGGTGATCCGAACATGACCCAAGTGTGTAGCTGTTAAACTTAAACGCTAATCATATACAGAGCGCTACATAGTACCTACGATATTACAAACCGATAACGAATTTATACATGTTAAACTCTAGTGTATGGTGTTAGATATACTATATAGTGTTTTTTATATTAGATGGAATTTTTAATGAAACCAATATTTATTTATCATAATTCAAAGAAAAGTGTAGTATATGTTAGATATACGCGAGTCTATGCCTAGCTTTAATTTGGTCAATGGTAAGGCTTCAAACATGTGTCCAATTGTTCCTGTTTCACTCGCACTAAGCCACTAACGTGTCTCCAACCACCAAGCTTTCACAAATCGATGACGTTTGTGAAAGAATCAAATGATTCATCAACCAATATAGTGCAATGACTCATAGCTCATAGGCTCATAGCCATATATCAAATGATTCATTTTACCACTCCAGTTCTTAGATACACCTGGTATACACATATAACTACTGCTTTTTGCAAAGTATTACAACATGTATAATTTAGTCATATTTTTTATTCCATTAATCATTACCTATATTGTTAGTCACACATTCACCCAGTGTATCAAAAACTTGTTGTTACCAACAATAGTGTAACTAATTGTAAAAAAAAATTAAAAAAAAATTATAATGTTTTTTTTACTACCAGAAACTATTTTATATTTTGTTCATTTATTGAAAACCACATTTTTAGTTTTCGACAGAGTAGTTGACACTGTGACGGTGACACGGGCAAGTGTATACTCTTTCTTTTTCCTTTTCTTTTTCGAAGAGGAGGAGTGTATACTCTTTCAAGAAACAAAATATCTAGCCATAAAAAAAAAATTAGCCATTAAAAAAAAATCTAACCAAACCAACACAAAATGAATGCTCATCTGTTACGGAAACCATCTTTGATTTTCATTTTCAAGTTCAACCTCCACAACTTAAGTGCTATTTGCACACACTAAGTGGTTGCTATCAAACTTTCATGCTTGACTATCTTTTGTTCTGTTGACGGGTTATCTTTATGTGATTATGAACTATAGTAAAATGAATACGTCCTCTATTATAAATTTTTCTCAAGTCTTTTTTGGCAAAGAGTAGTTATGAATAGCGGTTAGCAGTTTGTAGTTGTAATTAAGAGTAGTTTTGACCGGTCCAAACTACTATTGGTGATGTTTGGTGAAGAGCATTTTCTAAAAGTAGTTTTGGGATGAAAATTCTCTTCACCAAATGCTATTGGCAACAACATTTGCACTATTCATGAGCATTTTGTACATTGAAACTGCTAAAAATATATGTACCAAACAACTCTTACCTGCTAACGGCTACCTAATAGTCAAACTACTAACTACTAATTGCCAACTGCTAACTACTAACTGTTAACTGCTCCTTCTATCTCACAAACAAGGCCTCATTATTTGGACTTGATACACAAATTTAGGAGAAATGTTTTTGATCAAAATTGACTGAAATGTCGTCTTAGTTGGGGAAAATGTTAGGAATCATGTGGGAAATAGTATTAAAATACTAATAAAATAGTAAGGTTAGACTAGTAAGTATATCAATAAGGTAGTCCAAACAAGGTCTTCATATGCAAATTTTAAGCACTTCAAAACTACAACAGAGTACACCTACAAAACTACAGCAATCGAAAGCAACTCTTAACTCAGCGTAAAAGTTTTGTACATTTGCCAACAAGAGAACGGCGTGACACTACCACACTAACCCCCTAGCTTGCATTTCTTTTTTCTTTTTGGGATGGAGGGAGAGGATCCACAAATGTGGGAGAGAAGAAACAGACAAATGGAGATAGGCTCGAGTGTGGATTATCTCCCTCTCCATATGATATCGCAAAAGAACCAATTATGTAGTTAATTATTAGATCATGCACCAGTAATAATATTAAAAATTATATAGTTACTTTCCCGGTTATGTCAAATGTAGAGGCGTCCATGTCGCACGCAACATACCAGCTTGATCTTTGAAACAACGCTGCACGATTGTATGATGTGCATTAATACACATTTAAAAAATATATTTTGGTATGTTAACGAGCTAGCTACTACAATATTTTGGTCTACTAATAGCTGGAACTAACTTATCATAAAATGTATTAAGTTCCTAATCCTAGACCACACCAGCAATAGGTGATCATCTTTGCTAGCTAGTTTGCAACATTGACGATAGCATATGATGGCCTTTCGGTTGGCTACTCAGTTGCCTGCCATCGCTATGGTGGCATTGCAGTTTGTGTATGCATCTATGAACACGCTTCACAGGGCAGCGCTTGTGAAGGGCATGAGTCCTACAGTATACATATTCTATAGGCAAGCCATTGCTACTTTGGTCGTTTCTCCCGTTGCCTATTTCTCGAGGTACCTAGCTACATTATATATACTGCTTGAATTGTACGTGCTCCTCTTTTCCTTTTGCTTAAGAGAACTGTCAATGCCTGAAACAAAGGTTTGGATCTTACTTAATCATTATGTGTTGTTTAAGGGGGGCATCTGATAAATCACGAATGGAAATTGGGGGCTTTCTGTTGACTTTCTTCTCTTCCTTAATTGGGTAAGTACCTTCTTTTAGTTTTTTTTTGTGTAAAGGGGCATTGAGACCCGTAAGAATCGAGCCCCCAACCTTAGGGGTTGAAGGTGTGCTCTTTACCACTTGAGCAACTCTCTCTTCTTTTAGTTTAATGTTACTTAGTTTGATCAATTGGCTTCTATTGAAAATTCAAATAATTGTTGCCTCATGCCCTCGTCGGGGTGTTGAGATGTTTTAGAGAACATTATCCGACTAAGAGGCACGCTTTAAATTACGTAGAAGTTTTTTCATATGCGAAATGGTTCTTAATTTCTCCGGTTTAACGATATGTACAGGGTAGTACTAGATCAAATGCTTTACTATGAAGGGCTATACTTAGCTTCTTCATCAGTTGGAGCCGCGATGTCTAATCTAGTACCTGCAATCACCTTCGTAATTGCTGCTTTGGTTGGGTAAGATTTGCTAGTGCCATTGATATTGACCTGGTTTCCATATTACAGGGGCCGCGTCCCCATCTTAGCTTGTTAACCAAAAAAGAAAAAAATGTTTTTTTCAAGTCAACTAATTTGGGTGTTTGATTCTTTACTGACTAACTATATTGAGGCTGGAGCAAGTTAATATGAAGACAGCAAGTACCATTGCCAAGATCCTAGGGACAATCTTGTGTGTTGGGGGAGCAGTTTCCATGACTTTATTGAAGGGACCGAAACTGCATAGTTTTTTGACATCGCTTGGAGGAGAGCATGCATGGTTGCTGGGCTGTTTATCACTCTTTGGAAGTTGTTTAGCATTGTCATTTCGGCTTATCTTACAGGTACTTTTGCTTTTAAAGAATATTATTGGGAATATGTCCCACATTAAAGAGAGAGTAGAGGTTAGAGGGTTACTCCTCCTATTGCCAATTGGTTTAGAATGGAATCCCTCTAGGCCCATCTGTGGTTATTGCCTCCTCTTGTTCTATCTTGGGCCGTCCCCCATTCTTAAGACGGTACCACCCAGATGATATGTTTGGGCCCTGAATTTCAGGCCAGGGAGTGATAGTCCACTCGAATGGTCTCATAAATAGGGGCATTCGAATGCAGGGTAGTATTGGGAATCTGTCACACATTGACTCCTCTCTCCATATACGGGCCTACAGCTGCAAGTGTGTGCGCGGCCCAAATTTAACATGGTATCAGAGTTGGTCTATCTTTCAATGTGGGACATATTCCCAATAAATATATATCTTACAGGTACTTTGTTGATTGTGAGACAATAAACATCGGGTTGATAGTTAAAATATTAACTCATCCGGCTTCAAACATGTATATCGTTTTATGTCATGAACAGGTTCGACTTACAAAATATTGTCCTCACCATATGTCGCTCACTGCTTGGACATGTTTTCTAGCAACGTTGCAATCTGGCATCATCGCTTTGTTCTTAGACCGTGATCCTCAAGCTTGGAATTTTAGCTCAACACTTCAACTCACATGTTGCCTGTTTTCCGTAAGTGTAATGTAAATTGAATTGATCTATCAACGTGAGCTTAACTAAACATTTTTCTTAAGGCATGGTCTCTATAACTTTTGAAAACTTTTGTTGAGTTCCTCAGTTCGTTTTTATTTAGGATATTTTACCTTTTGGGTACCCGAAATTTAGCATATTGTACGTTTGGGTACGCGAGGTATTCAATATTTTTTTTTTTGGTACCTGAGATTTAGTTCCGTTACCACTTTAGGGTGTTGACCGTTAAGTTAGCATGTTGACTGTTAAAATAAAGGGCATATTCGACCTTTCACTTTGTCCTTTTCATTTCATTTCTTGTTTCCCCATCTCCCTCCTTTGTTTCCAGAGCTCCATCGCAAATTCTCCACACATCCACCACTCTTTAGCCTTTCTCTGACCAATCTCTATTAACTCACATAGCATTATAATTTCATTCACTTACAACTTCAAATAAATCTTTCTAGATTCAAATTCTTGGACAAACAATTGATGATAACTGGGTTTCTTTTTCCAGATTCATACTCAAAAACTTTTCCCTTTTTTTCCTTTACTTTTCTGTAATGTTTTTTTTTTTTGGAGAGATGGCTTCCTCGGTAATTGGGTTTATTGAGATTGATTTGGAGTTGAATTACGGAATATGTGTGGGTTTTGGTTTTCTGGGTTTTGGGGTTTAGTTTGTAAGGTAGGAGGAGAGAGAGTGGAGTTGTTGAGAGGGGGTATGGGAGGGGTCAGTAGAGGATAAATCTTTAGTTTTGTGCCTAGTGTTGAGCTCTTGAGGTGATAGATTGCTACTTCTTGGTCTATATTCATTCGCCTGTATTTTGTACCTTTCTACTTTTCTGGGTAGCCTTCACAGTTGAAGTACTTAGTCGTTTCTCTTTTTTTTTTTTTTTTTTGGAGATGTTAACTTTAATTACTAGCTTCCATGGACTGTGTAACAATTTTGGAGCCCAGTGGTGTTTACAATATCTTTCGAAGTAATTCAAAATGTGAATCCACTTCACTAGCCGAAAGATTTATACCAAAAAAAAAGAAGACTAAAAGATCTGTGTTGACTAGTTTAAATGGGAATTAAGTGTTGATACTGAGAAAAAAATTCATGGGTTCATTCTATACACTAACATCACTTAGAGGGTAAAATAGACAATAAACATAAAAGTTGACCAAAATCTTATGCCATATCATCGATTTTAACAGTCAACATGTCAACTTAACGGTAAACACCCTAAAGTGGTAACGGAATTAAACCTCAGGTACCCAAAAAAATATATCGGATACCTCAGGTACCCAAACATACAATATGTTAAACCTCTGGTACCCAAAAGGTAAAATATCCTTTTATTTATCGTAACAAGTTGTGACACGGATATCTATTTATTATTGTTTGTAGATCTTTAAAAAAAAGGTCTCACAAAGTAGTTCATAAAAGCCCAATATTAATAGAGTTTTAATAAGTATGAGTCAAAACAGTTAAGCGAAAGATTATGTTAAATTTCAGTATAGTTAAGTGAAGTTAAGTTCAGTTAATCATACAGAGATAACCTCAATGGAGAAGAGAAAATTAAACTATCAAAGTTCAGATTAGTGTTAGAAATTCAGGTCTATATTTTCATTTTTATTTTTGGCAGAAATTATAGCTTTCATTTACCAATGTTGTAACGCAGGGAGTTTTGGGATCCGGGTTTCAATACTTTGTTCAAGCATGGTGTATCTCACAGAAAGGTCCATTTTACTTTGCCGTGTACTCTCCTCTGGACACTGTCATAACTACGGTGTTTGCATCAATATTTCTACATGAGGAACTTTTTTTTGGCAGGTACATTAGTGCAAGAAGTTTTATTAATCAGTTAACAATTTTCTGTTTCTTCCACACAACACACGCTGATGAAAAACGACACTTCATCTTTGACATGTTTCAGCCTATTAGGAGGTTTGGTAGTGATCATTGGCTTATACGTAGTGTTGTGGGGAAAGTCTGAAGAAATGAAGAAATCAGTCGACCTTATTCCGGAAAACAACGAAGATGATCAAACTATAGACGAAATTAAGAATCACGACAATGATTTGGAGCAGCCACTATTGGATCGAAGATGATTGCCACTGCAAGGTTAATTCGACATTTGATACTTTATTCGTCGTGTATCTTGAAAGAACATACTACTCCGTAGGAATTTGGAGTTGTAAAATGTCGTAACGTCTCAAGCTTGTCATGCCAATTTGAAAGTTTTATTACCAAGATTGCTATGTTTTCTTTCATAATCCCCCATATGAAACCGTATCAAATTCATAACTCCATAAGCTGAGTTTGAATGTAAGATGAAAAACTTATTGAATGTAAAAGAGTTCATCGATGATCATATCGATCACTTCTACAAGCCCAACAAAAAAAAAATGATTTTTGGCATCGAAATGATGGGTTAAAACTTAAAATCAAGTTAAGGCTGCGCTAATTCACAGTCAAATTCCACGTTGCTCATATGCTAAAAGTTGAGGGTACATGGAACCAAGATATGGCCCCGTTTGGCAATGAGTAAATACCGGATAATAGAAGCAGATAGCGGATAGCTGAAGTAGATAATAGATAGCAAAAGCACATAGTAGATTGGATTAACAAATAGAAGTTTTGGAATTAGTGTTTGATAAATTAGTATATACTAGTGTAAAATGACTTAAAACTTACACTTGTCTCAATCTGGCAATCTGCTATATGAAAAGGGTATTCATTAGAGCATATTAATTTTAGCATTTGAAGAATCTTCCATTAACACATACGTACCAAGTAACTCTTAAATAGCAAATTTTAGCCGGTCAAATCTACTTTAATTTTCATGACAAATCTACTATTTTTAGCAGATTTTTGCTTCTACCAAACACGGAGTATATCCCCTACCTAGCAACTACGGAGTAAGAGAAGTTATTGTACAATCTGCATAACACGAATGTAATACCAAGTACCAACTTCACGTTTTAAGTAAACAAATGGACAATTTTATATGTATGGGTGCACAAGAAAAGTCTCAATTTGAGACCCCCTTCTTGTCTGGCTGGGTCTCTGAACACTCATTCTTACTGTTATTATCCTTTGATACATGTACACGTACACTTGACACTTCCACTTCCACTTTATTGTATTTGAATGATGGGTTTACCTGTTGATAAGCTTCATACTAGTGTTTCTTCTGTTGGAGAAAAGGACATTAGTGCGGTTTTGTTCTTGTCCTTTTTTTTTGGTATAAAAGAAATTAGTGCAGCCGTGCGAGTGATCTTTTGTTCCTATGAGTATGTAAATTTTCTGAATGGTTAAAAAGTGTGTGGTTATGAAACTTAAATACAACAATAACAAACCACTATAATCTTCAGATGGGGCGGTCGTGCGGTTGACCTTTTGTTCCTACGAGACAGTACAAGTATGTAATTTTCTGAATGGTTAAAAGTGTTTCGTTTTGAAACTTAAATACAACAATAATAACTCAGCATAATTTCATCTAAAATGTGACACCGAGGGCGTTTGATGTAAGCAAGTCTAGTTCTGAAACTTAAATGCTTATCATATATGGAGTATTAAGTAAATTTTATCAAATTGACAGTCAAACTGATAAATGTAAATATATACGAATCACAAAAAATTATGTGAATCCGTTTCATATATGAGACTGGGTAGTAATGATCCCTCGGTTACACAATAATTAACCCTTAACTACACAATAATAAACCCTCGACTATACAATAATGACCCATATCACCCAATCTCTTATAAAAACCGGGTTTATACAAATATTTCTATATAAGAATTTATATATGGTCTGGTGTACAATATTAAGTAAATTTATCTTGTGTCTTTTATATTAGGCATAATTTTTAATAAAAAGAAATGTGAAAACTCAATATTTATTTATCTTAATAAAAAAAAGTGTATGCTTGAGCTGTTAGGTACATCGTACATCCGTACGTAGGATATAATTTGCGAAGATAATACCCATAAGGCCATAACCCATTGCCTTGTGATTATACCTGACAATCGGGTCGATCGGTTAGGTTTCGATTCAATCGTTTCGGGTTTAGTGTTTTTCGGGTTTGTGTTTTTCGGGTCGGGTTCCGGGCTGGTCGATTGCACATCTTGTTTTGTTCGATAAAAATATTATTTTATTAATATTTTTATTTAAATTAAACATTTTTTCAACAGTTTTCTTATAATTATTATTTTATTATATATAATAAATTGAAATTGTAACATGTACATTTATAAATATTTTATTGGACAAACGGGCCATTACGGTCGGTTTCTAATTCAACCTAAATTTTACGAGGTTTCGATCGATTTTTCTTGTTCGTGAACCAATTTCTTCGGATCATGTAAATTTTTGCCCGGGTCTACTTGTGAGTCTATGCCTAGCTTTGGTCAATGGCAAGGCTTCAGACATGTGTCAAATTGTTCCTATTATACTCGCACTTAACGTGTCTCCAACTACCTAAGCTTTCGCATATTGATGACGTTTGTGAAAAGAATCAAATGATTCGCTTACCGATAGTGCAATGAGCCAACACAGGCGTCATAGCCCATAGCTAGATTAGCTACATACATATCAAATGATTCATTTACCAATAGTGTAACTACTTGTAATTTACAAAATTGCAACTTACCAAGTGGTTGTAATTAAGCTATATATCAAATGATTCTATCCATTATATTTGTTCATTTATTGTAATCCAAATTTTTAGTTTTCGACAGAGTAGCTGACAGTGACACGCAAGTGTATACTGTTATTACTGTATAGTGTATTAGTGTATACCCTTTCTTTCTCCTTTCTTTTTGAAGAGAAGTAGTAAACTCTTTCAAGAAACAAAATATCTAACCAAATCAACAAAAATTAATTACTCAACCGTTACGGAAACTATCTTTCACTTTCATTTTCATTTTCAACTTCAACCTCCACAACTTCTTCTTATCTCCCTCCCTCTCCGCGTCCCATCCCAACTAGTCAACAAAACAACACATTTACACATTTCCCATACACCTTCCTTTCACCCTCCATAAAACACCCTCAACTCCACTCTCTCTCCTCACATCATCATCCCCAAAACCTCCCACCATGCGCTGCTCAAACAATCTCCTCGGCATCCTAAACTTCCTAACCCTCCTCCTCTCCCTACCCATTCTCTCATCCGGCATCTGGCTCTCACACCGTGCCCACACAGACTGTGAATCCTATCTCCAAACACCAATCATAGCCCTCGGCGCTTTCCTTCTACTAACCTCCCTCCTCGGCCTCATCGGCTCATGTTGCAAAGTCAACTGGCTACTATGGCTCTACCTTTTAATCATGTTCCTTCTCATTCTCATCTTGTTTTGTTTCACTATCTTCGCCTTTGTTGTTACTAACCCTGGCGCTGGTGAGAAGGTTAGTGGGAGAGGGTATAAAGAGTATAGGCTTGGTGATTACTCGAACTGGTTGCAGAAGAGGGTGAGTAGTAATAAGAATTGGAATAAGATTAAGACTTGTTTGGCTGATGGGAAGGTTTGTCAGAGTTTGGAGAAGGAGAGTCAGACTTCTGATGTTCAGTTCTTTGCCAAGCACCTTAATCCTCTACAGGTATGGTTTTTTTTTTGACTTTTGAGTTTTGGGGTTTGGTTGATGGGTTTTTCTGGGTTTTTTGTTTTGTGATGTGGGTGTTTCTTGTTTTATCTTGCTGATTATTAGTAGCGTGTTAGATTTTTTTTTGGGAATTTTGAATTTTGGTTGATGGGTTTTTTGTTTTATGAG
>ONZK01003235.1:87531-108279 GCA_900322385.1 Pharnaceum exiguum
TTTTTTGGTTTTGTGAATTATGTACTGTTTCTTGGTTAACTCTGTTGATTATCGAGTAGTAGTTTAATTGTGTTTTTTTTTTTTTTTTTGGAATTTTGAATTTTGTTTGATGGGGGTTTCTGGGTTTTTTGAATTATGAGGTGGGTAATTATTAGTTTTGTGAATTTTGTGTCTATGTGCGTTTTTTTGGCTGTGGGTTTTCTTGAATATTGAGTTAGTAACTTTGGTTTCTTGGTATTTCTGGATTTTTTATTATTTATGTTGTGTTTTTTTAGATTTTGTAAAATTCTGTATTTTATTTCTGTTTTACTGACTTATATAGGGTTTGGAATTGCATAATTAGTTTATTATTTCTCAATTTATGTGCAAATGTGCATGTATGTACTAGTTTTTTGTCTGATTAATTTTGAGACCTCATTATTTTCTTTTTCTTTTTTGGGAACTTCCTTGAAGAATATTGGGTTTTTTTACAACTCATCTGTATTTTTCTTGAATTATTTTATTTGTTATTTTTTGCTTGTGATGTTTTTCATTTTGACAGTATCATCTATTTGTGGAAGCAATCATACAGATTGGGCAAATATATGTTGAATTATGGGTTTCTGATTTGTCTAGCTTGACATCCTTATCCTTGAATTGTTTTCTTTGGTAAAAAAACTGAAGTAATGATGTTTGATATATATGGTGAAAATGTTCCTTAAACTGATGGCTTTTATGAAAAGGCAAATGCCTTTCTGGAGAAAAAGCATGTTCCATGTTCTTATCAGCCCTTGTCCTATTTGTTGCTTTTTGTTTGATACATTTGGCATATTCCACTAAAAAAGTTGATACTTTATGAAGTGGATATTTCAACTACTGCCCTTGATAATTGGAAGTTCGAACTTTCCTGGTCCTGAAAGTTAACTTTGTGATTAGTTTAAAAGCCAAATACCTTTACTGATGATGGCTAGTTTAAAGAAACGATCAACATGCCTTGTTCTTTGTTGTTTCACTTGTTAGGTGTGACATAGATAGTTTGGAATTATGTACGTAGGTATGAACTTTTCATGAAACTTCACCTTTACTTCTTTGGTTAGATACTTAGATATTGGTGTGTGCATTGATCATATATTGACAAAATCTTCCTAGACATAGAAATGAAGGCAGAGTTTCTCAATGCAGTCCGGAGGTAGCCGGATTTGGTTTGATCTCTTCAGTTAATAGTTGTAGACTTTAGTAGTATTGGATGGATTTTCTGTATCATTTGATTGGGTCAATGATTTGAAGAAGTAAACTGGAAGATTGTTTACTTAACACCACACCCAATGAGCTAGATTTTGAGGAGTATATCAAAATCTTTTTACTTTTAGTGAGGGAAAAGGTAGCACTTCATTACATTTATATATTACAACCTGCAACTGCAATAGATTGATATGTATGCAACATCATTCTCGCTTCAGTGATACTGATTGCTAAGACCTATGCTTAGATTAGCATAAACTTGAATTGTTCAAAGGACTTTGTTTATGTTGAAACAGTTGGTGTTTATCATCATACTTAGCCGGCTGAAGGGTTGGATGTGTCACCCACGTAGACGAAGTCTTATCAAGTCCTTCGTTGTTTCTTTGTGATACCCTTGTTACATTAATGTTGATGAATATATATGCTCTTATATTGTAAAATGCTTTGATGAATTCCTGTGCTTCGCATTTAACTTGTGTTTATTGCATCCTAATTGTGTTAATTTATCCTTATACAGTCTGGCTGCTGTAAGCCTTCAGACAGCTGCAACTTCCAGTATGTGAGCCCAACTGTGTGGACCAAGAATGGAACTGCTACAAACCCTGATTGCAATGCCTGGAGCAATGACCCGAAAGTCCTCTGTTTCAATTGCCAATCGTGCAAGGCCGGAGTTTTACAGAATCTCAAGGGCGACTGGAAGAAGGTGGCTGTTGTCAACATCATCGTCCTCATATTCCTCATTGTGGTCTACTCTGTTGGCTGTTGTGCTTTCCGCAACAACAGGTGGGATAATGCTAGTCGCTGGAAGCCTTATGGTTGAAAGGCGGGATTTCAGATCAGACCCTTAATATAGAGCACGTTGTACAGAGATTGAGTTTGTGGATGTCTGTTTTTCTCACCCTTGCATAGCCTCTCTTGGTAGGCCTCTTGGTAGACAATAACTCGGTGGAGTTGGCACTTGATTATACATTCGTCATGCAGATGTGTATATTGATCTCTTCATTGCTAGGAGATATGTTAGACTCTGTTTGTTTTGTGATCTTTGATTCTTCGCTGTTCATGAGTAGATGAGACGTAGACTATATATCTTGGTTCAATGCACTGCTATTTTACCATATGTTTGGTTCAGCGCACAGCAGTCCAGGGATGTCAAGAATGATGAGTTTTGGGTTTGGTTACTCATCTTGACAATAGACAGACCTTCGCGTTTAGATAATAATTTCAGGTTCGGGTTTCGTCATGTACCGACCCTTGGCTTCAAGCCTGAAATCCACTATACTATGAATAAGATAAAGATCCACATGGAGCCAGCAGGAGAACAAAACATATAATGGTATAATACCCTCCCGCTTGGCTTGATTAGCCAATGTACAACTCTAAAATATTGCATGTCGGACTACAATATGATCAAATGATCATTCAATTTAGATACACCTAGAATGAAGTATTTGTCACGAATAAAATTCTCCGGTGCTTCATGATCAAGCACTAGATTAGATGGCCAGATTTCCACTCACCAAAACCCCTATTGGCTTCCGAAAATCCTACCGTATGGGAATTTCTCCTGTGCACTATTGTACTGGAGAAGATCCGCGTCCATTTGATATGGATTAAACCTCTCGGGAGTCATCTTCCAATAGTGGCTATCCGCGCCCATTTGATATGGATTAAACCTCTCGGGAGTCATCTTCCAATAGTGGCTGCTCCAAGTCAATCTTGTGATTCATAATCTGGTGAGTAGTCTGATCATCTTCAGTATTGCTTGGGACAAGGACCAATGTTTCCTTAATTTCTTCAGATTTTCCCCATAACACCACATATAAGCCAACGATCACTACAAAAGCTCCTAAAAGGCTGAAACAAGCCAACGGTGAAGCACCCAATATCATTAGTTTATTTGGAAGAAAAAAATATTAGGTGATTACTCACAGTCCTTGCGCTAGTTTACCTGCCAACAAATAGTTCCTCGTGTTGAAATATTGATGCAAACACTGTTGTTAGGACAGTGGTCAGAGGAAAGAACACGGCAGAGTAAAATGGACCTTTGCGTGAGATACACCATGCTTGAACAAAGTATTGACCCCCGGATCCCAAAATTCCCTGTCCAAGATATCACCTTTTCGTCACTATGATACATTGTAATAAATTAAATAGCTTGCAATCTTCGTTGCTTCATCAAAACAGAAGAATATCGTAGTAATAATGTGTTCTATGCACTTACGGAAACCAAGCAACAAGTGAGTTCAAGAGGTGAGCTAAAATTCCAAGCTTCAGGATCACGCTCTAAGAGCAAGCCAATGATCCCTGCTTGAAACATTGATAGAAAGCACATCCAAGCAGCGAGCGACAGATGATGTGGACACCATTTTGTAAGTGGAACCTATTCATTACATACAACATACAATGTAGTTCACATGTAGAAACCTTAGCCTGACAAAAGCTTACTTGAATTTAACTATCAAGTATCAACTAGACTGCACATTTTGGATAGATGAGTACTTTCTGCTCAAATTTAATAATCAAAAGCTAGTACCTGTAGGATAAGCCACGATGACAGTGTAAAAGAACTTCCAAAGAGTGATAAACAACCCAGCAACCATGCTTGATCTACTCTAAGCAATGTCAAATAACCGAGCAGTTTCGGCCCTCTTAGTAAAGCCATGGTTACAGCTCCTCCTACACATAAGAGTGTCCCTAGTATCTTGGCTATGCTGCTTGCTCTCTTCATGTTTAACTGTTCCAGACTTTGGTTGATTAAACCAACAGTTAGCCTGAGTTATAGTACTTGGCAGACAATATTCTTCATTTGAACTTACCCCATCAAAGTTGCAAGAAGGAAGGTAACTGCGGGTACTAGATTAGACATCGCGCTTGCAACAGATGAGGAAGCCAAGTATAGCCCTTCATAGTAAAGTGTTTGATTTAGTACCACCCTGCACATAACATAGACGAAGTAGTAAACAGGGGAAAGAAACATTTCCAATATGAAAAATCATGTAGGAGACATAAATCCTCCATTTTGAACATAGTTCTCTAAACATCTCAACACCGGGAGCTTATTAACTGATCAAACCAAGTTAAAGTATGAAGTTTGGTACTCAAAAAATTGACTTACCCAAATAAGGCAGTGAAGAATATCAAAAGGAAGCCGCCAATTTCCATATTCGATCTATCAGATTGCCCCCTTAAACAACTCATATATAAAAATAAACGTGAGAGCCAAACTTTAGGATTCAGTCATAGACGGCACTCCCATAGAAAGAAAAGAGGAGTACAAGACTACAAACTAGTATGTACTTTGTAAGTACCTTGTGAAATAGGCAACGGGAGAAATGACTAGAGTACCAATTGCTTGCCTATAGAATGTGAAAACTCTAGGACTCATGCCCTTAACAAGTGCTGCCCTGGTAAGCAGGTTCATTGATGCAGTCACAAGCTGCAATGATACCATAGCTATGGGAGGCAAATGAGTATCCAACCAAACAACCATTTTTCGATCGTCAATGTAGCAATCGAAGATCACCTACAAAATTGATGTATGGCCGGTATATCTAGATTTAGGAACTGAATCATTATATGATGGATGAAGTTCAAGTTATTAATAAAATAATACTAGCACATCAGTAGGCGTCATGCATATGACTATATGAGGCTATGAGATATCAATATGGTTGTGCACTTGTGCAGTGTGATCACCAGAGAACTAGCTGGTGGTGTGCTGCGTTGGACATGGACGTCTCTCCATATGATAACTACGTGGAACAACTACATTATAGGAGTAGTACTTAGTGTTTAATTATACATTTATTTTGGCCAGACAAAAGTTCACATATCTCCATTTGTCTCATTGTCTGTTTCGTCTTTTCTCTTGCATTTGTTTAATTCTTTAGATGCGGAATGCGGAGCTGGTGTCACGCGCCGTTCTTCACTAAGGTGTGAGATATGTAGGACAACACATTGGCTACCAATTATAAGTAATTTCATGTCAATATATTAGCTAAAGCCAATGTGGAAAATCAAAGTTAATGTGAAAACCACTGTCCCTGTTGCCTGTTGATATTTTGTTATGCAGATGCGTATATATTGATCTCTTCACTGCTAGGAGATATGTTAGATGTAATATGAGACCTAGGCTGAGTTTGAGGTTGCTGTTAAGTGTTGTATAGTAGACTTGTAGCTGTAGGAAGTGGTGTAGCTATCAGAGCTCGGTTATAGATGAGGTGAAAAAAGTGCTTTCATAATTTTGTTTTTGATAAGTGCTTTCACAAATCACTACCCTTTTATAAACACTACCAAACACCCAAAAAAATATTATAAGTGCTGTCGAAAGCACTTTAAAAACACTTCGACCTCAATCTCAAGCGCACCCGTAGTATATATCTTGGTTCAACACACAACTCTTTTTAACATGCATATGTAGTAGGCTACTGGGCTGGAGTTTATCGTCGAAGTCAATTTGTGTTAGAATACGTAGAAGTCGGTTCCCCAATCTCTTTCGCGTTGATCATTCCATACTCTTTTGTGTCACTGCAATGTAATTTTCGTCCATCAGTCCAAGGATGTTAAGCAGTTGAAAGAAGATGAGTTTTGGGTTTGGTGACTCATCTTCACAATTGACAGATCGTCACGTTTAGATAATAATTTCATGTTCAAGTTTAACCTTGCATTTAGTCTTACCGACCCTTAGCTTCAAGCCTTCAAGCCTAAAATCCAATATTATACAACAACAACAGTTCCAGTATTATCCCATATAAGATAGGGTACTGAGGGAGCCTGATCTACGCAACCTTACCCCGATTTGAAAAATCCAAAATATTATGAATAAGCTAATTATGAATAAGAGAAATATCCACATGAAGAATGAAGGAGAACAAAACATATATAATAACCTTCCACGCACTTGGCTCGTTTAGTTAAGAAGCTTACGCCAATGTACAACTCCAAAATATTGCATGTCGGAACACAATATGATCAAATGATCATTCAATTTAGATACATCTAGAATGAAGTACTCGACATGGATTGTACCTCGTGGGAGTCATCTTCCAATAGTGGCTGCTCCAAGTCAATCTTGTGATTCATAATCTGGTGAGTAGTCTGATCATCTTCAGTATTGCTTGGGACAAGGGCCAATGTTTCCTTCATTTCTTCAGATTTTCCCCATAACACCACATATAAGCCAATGATCACTACAATAGCTCCTAAAAGGCTGAAACAAGCCACCGGTCACCCAATGTCATTCGTTTGTTTGGGAAAAAAAGAAGGTGATTACTCAAATTCATTGCATTAGTTCACCTGCCAACAAATAGTTCCTCGTGCTGAAATATTGATGCAAATACTGTTGTTAGGACAGTGGCCAGAGGAAAGAACACGGCTGAGTAAAATGGACCTTTGCGAGAGATACACCATGCTTGAACAAAGTATTGACCCCCGGATCCCAAAATTCCCTGTCAAGATATAACTTTACTTCAATGTGATACATAGTATATATACTGATCAAATTAGCTATGCTTATCAATGTAGTCCAGACTCCAGACAAGGTATATAAATGAATGTACTGTATATTTATTTCGTTTAAGCTGTCATTGTATAATGAAATTGGATAGCTTGCGCTAATTGTGTTCTATACTTATATCATCTAGCTTATATGCACTTACGGAAACCAAGAACAGGTGAGTTCAAGAGTTGAGCTAAAATTCCAAGCTTCAGGATCACGCTCTAAGAGTAATCCAATGATGCCTGCTTGAAACATTGATAGAAAGGACATCCAAGCAGCGAGCGACAGATGATGGGGACACCATTTTGTAAGTGGAACCTGTCCATTACATACAACATACAATGTAGTTCACATGTAGATGCCTTGGCCTGACAAATTTTGGATGGATAGAGTACTTTCTGCTTAAATGTAATAATCTAAGGCAAGTACCTGTAAGATAAGCCACGATGCCATTGTAAAAGAACTTCCAAAGAGTGATGAACAACCCAACAACCATGCTTGATTAACTCCAAGCACTGTCAAATAACCGAGCAGTTTCGGCCCTCTTAGTAAAGCCATGGTTACAGCTCCTCCTACACACAAGAGTGTCCCTAGTATCTTGGCTATGCTGCTTGCTCTCTTCATGTTCAACTGTTCCAGACTTTGGTTGATTAAACCAACAGTTAACTCAGTCACATGTTGCATGAGTTATTGTACTAGGTAGACAATATTCTTTCATTGAACTTACCCCATCAAAGCTGCAAGAAGGAAGGTAAGTGCAGGTACTAGATTAGCCATCGCGCTTGCAACGGATGAGGAGGCCAAGTATAGCCCTTCATAGTAAAATGTTTGATTTAGTACCACCCTGTACATAACATAGACGAAGTAGTAAACATAAATCCTCCGTGCTGTTCTCTAAAACATTTAAACATGTCAACACCGCCATGGTTCAAATATTTAGTAAGAGCTAATTAAGTGATCAAATTAAACCAAGTTCCAGTACGAAGTTTGGTACTAGAAAAAACTATCTTACCCAATTAAGGCAGTGAAGAATATCAAAAGGAAACCGCCAATTTCCATATTCGATCTATCAGATTGCCCCCTTAAACAACTCATATATAAAATAAACGTGAGAGTCAAACTTTGGATTCAGTCATATAATTATAGACCGATCACCGATAGACGGCACTCCCATAGAAAGAAAAGAGTACAAATTACAAACAAGCATTTTGCAAGTACCTTGTGAAATAGGCAACGGGAGAAATGACCACAGTAGCAATTGCTTGTCTGTAGAATGTGAAAACTCTAGGACTCATGCCCTTAACAAGTGCTGCCCTGTTAAGCAAGTTCATTAATGCAATCACAAATTGCAATGATACCATAGCTATGGCTGGCAAATGAGTATCCAACAAAACAGCCATTTTGTGATCGTCAATATAGCAATCAAAGATCACCTACAAAAATGATGTATTGCTAGTATATCTAAAATTAGGAACTGAATCATTGTATGATGAATGTAGTTCAAGTTATTAATATAATAATACTAGCACATATATCATGCCGCATATCAATATCGTTGTGCAATAGAGACCAAGCTGGTGGTGTGTGGGACAGGGACGTCTCTCCTATCATAACTACGTGGAAAACTATATAGACTTAGTCCAAACACAAGATCACATATCTCCATTTATCTGTTTTAAATTAATTCTTTCATTTTTATTCTTGCCTCTTTTTTTCTCATTTTCCCCCTCTCCTACGATGCGGAATGCGGAGCTGGTGTCATGCGCCATTCTTCATTAAGGTTTGAGATATGTAGGTAGGACAATATATTGGCTACCAATTATAAAGTAATTGCATGTCGATATTTTAGCTAAAACCACTGTGGAAAATCAATGTTAATGTTAAAAGTTTAAAACCACTGTTGCTGTTGCCTGTTGATAAATCGTTATGAAGATGTGTAAATTGATCTCTTCATTGCTACTCCCTCCGTTTCTGTGATCTGCAAATCGTCGCTGTTAACAATTAAATTAGACGCAGATATATATATATCTTGGTTCAATTCAACTATTTTAGCCTATGTAGTGTTGGACAGGCTGATCAGTTAGATTTGTTTGATGCAGTAGGCTGCTGGGTTGGAGGTAATTGTCGAAGTCAATGTTTGTTAGAATATGGAGCAGTCGGTTCCAAACTAAGGGTGTGTTTTGTTTGTGTGTATGAGTCTAAATGAAATTGAACTAAATTGAAAAGAAAAATGATCAGAATTGAAAATAATGAATGTAGTTAAAATTATAACTAAAATTAAACTGAAAAAGATACTAAACTAAATTGACAAAAAAATATTGAACTGAACTAAACAAAACTAGACTCTAACACTAGATGAACAAAATACAACCTAAGGCAAGTGTTGGGTCGTTCTCTCCTTCATGCTCCATGTTGATCTATATCTGAACACGACGGCCATAGTATAACTCCAAGAATTGCATGTTGGAATACAAGATGATCAATTGATCATCCTATAAAAAAGCAACTAGAATGAAGTATCCGTTGTCGATCGTACCCCATTGTGGGAATCATCGTCCAACAGTGGCTGCGCCAAGTCAATCTTATGATCCGTAATAATCCCATATGTAGTCAGATGATCTTCACTCTTTTCTGGAACAAGGTTCAATAATGCTTCTTTTATTTCTTCAGATTTTCCCCACAAAACTACATATAAGCCAACGATCACTACAATAGCTCCTAAGATGCTGAAACAAGACAACGGTGAACCCCCCTATATCATTAGAATGTTTGGGGGAGAAAAGAAAGAAAATTGCTAAATGATTACTCAAATTTCTTTTGCTAATTTACCTGCCAACAAAAAGTTCCTCGTGGAGAAATATTGGTGCAAACACTGTCGTTATGACAGTGGCCAGAGGAAAGAACATAGCTGAGTACAATGGACCTTTGCGTGAGATACACCATGCTTGAACAAAATATTGAACCCCGGATCCCAAAATTCCCTGTCCAGAAATTACCCTTTCTTCACTGTGATACATTTTAATTTGCTAATTGAAAATAGTCCAGACTCCAGACACACAGTTATACAAATGCATGGATGTACTTCTTTTTAAAGCCGTGTTAGCTTGCAGCTAATAATTCACTTACGGAATACAAGCAACAAGTGAGTTCAAGAATTGAGCTGATAGTCCAAGCTTGAGAATCACGCACTAAGAACAAGCCGATGATGCCTGCCTGCAACATTGAAAGAATGGACATCCAAGCAGCGAGCGACATATGATGAGGACAATATTTTGAAAGTGGAACCTGTTGATTACATACAACACGTACAAAATACAAATCTTCCATTAGAAACCTTGGCCTGATGGAAGCTTATTAACAAATTAAGCTGCACTAAATTGGGATAGATAGATAGATAGAGTAATTTCATCTCAATCCAATAGTCAAAGCTAGGGATGTACCTGCAAGATCAGCCACGTGGACCATGTAAAAGCACTTCCAAAGAGTGACAAACAGCCCAGAAGCCATGCACTATCTTCTCCAGACAATTTCAAAGTATAACTAAGCAGTTTCGGTCCCCTCAGTAAAGCCATGGAAATAGCTCCTCCCACACATGATAGTGTCCCTAGTATCTTGGCTTTGGTGCTTCTTGTTTTCATGTTCAATTTCTCCAGCCTATGGTTGATTGAGCCAACAATTTAGTTAGTTCCGTTACAGGTTGCTTTGAATTACGAGTATAATAGATACGTACGTACGCGTACACAATTAATTACTCTTTCACTTGAATAACCATTAAACCACATCTTACCCCATCGAAGCTGCAAGAATGAAGGTGATTGCAGGTATTAGATTAGACATCGCACTTGCAGCTGATGAAGAAGCCAAGTACAGGCCTTCATAGTGAAATATCTGATTTAGTACCACCCTGTACATAACATGTAACGCAACATAAAGAAACATCTCAAATAAAAATCCTTTAGCAAATATGGAGCTCCAATTATGAATTTATGAACACAGTTATCTAAAACTTCTCAACATCGAAATGATTCAAATATTCGGTTGAAGCTAAGTGAACCAACCAAATACCATTCAAAAGTTTAATGCTAAGAAATACTTACCCTAAAAAGACAGTCAGGAAGGTCAATATAAAGCCCTTAATTTCCATAGTTGATCTCTCAGATTTCCCCCTTAAACAAGAAATATAAGCAAGTAATTAAGAGCCAATCGTTAGCTTCGATCAGGCATTGACAGTGCTCTGGTCTCTGGAGAAAGAAAAATTAAAAGAGTACAAACAGTATATTGTAGGTACCTTGTGAAATAGGCAATGGGACAAATGACCAAAGTAGCAACAGCTTGCCTATAGAATAACAACACTGTAGGATTCATACCCTTCATAAGTGCTGCCCTGTTGAGCATGCTCATTAATGCAAGCATAAATTGCACTGACACCATGGCTATGACAGGCAACTGACTATCCAACCAAACGGCCATTTTCGATCGTCAATGTATGTAAATAGCAACGTAACGAAGATCACCTACAAATTGATGAATAGCCGGTGTATTACAGAATATATTTTGTAGTGTGCGACCACTCAATATACCATTCTATTATTATTGCTTTATAGGCATGTCATAAGGTCGTGCAGTATGATTACAGAGTAGAGGTTTAATCAAGTGGTGCAGCTGCACTACACGGACTTTATGCCGCATATATTTTAAAAATTACAGACTTCATCAAGCTGCACAACACGATTAGTATCTGTCCCGCTATGTGGGAAATAGTAAGGAATAAAAAGAGACTTTGGCATAATTCGGTTTCATTTGGGCGTTTCCCCGCTAAACACTAGGTCCAATATTAAAATCTTTGTTGCTCGTTTGTAAGCCTTCTTAAAAATTGGGTTTTTACCTTCCTCCTTTGTTTAATATATATATCAATAAAATCAAAACGAATCCCGCAATTGAAACTCTCCTCTCCCTAGCTAGTCTATTCGTTCCAGCGAATGGTTTTTTAAGCTCTAATTTGACTTTATTTTAAGTCTTTATTCTAGCATGTCGTGTGAATTGTTTGGCATTATGGAGTTGTAGACTTGTAATTAATTGTTGAGGGCCATTTGCTTTTCACTTCACTTTAGGTTAGTTTTTTTAATTGTAAGATTTATGATACCGATATTTATTTATAGTTCTTTATGTATCGTTGAAAATGTCTCGTTTTTTAATTTTATAAAAATTCAAAATTGATAGAGTTCAACACAGTTTAGTTTATTTCAGTTATTAAAAGTTCAGTTCAATCTAATGGGTAGCTGCCAGTATAGTAGTTGGTATATGACTATTGCGATGCACAAAGGACTGCTTGGCTAGATTATATGTACCATTAGTCATATCGTGATAAACTGATTGCAAACGGAGTGCATATATTTATTATCACTTCATGTCTGTTACAGTTAAGTTCGATCATCTTCCTTATACCTCCGCTCCGTGGTAGAGGAAAAATAATTGAGTAGTAGTTGAAGCGGAATTACTTGCTAATTTTTAGTTCGCACAACATGGATTCAGGTCACAAAAGATCATATCAAGCTGATGCTGCGTGGTGCAGGCACGACGTCGTCTATTGATTTGAAATCTATTTTTTATCTTTTGAAAGACCTTTGGGTGAGCTGATCTCTAAAGATATATAACGTGTTTAACTGTTTGTAAATTATTATGTCAACCAAGAGCTTTCAAGGATCTCCTGTCTGTCTGTTTATCTTCTCTAGTAGTTGTGCCCGGCCTCATCAGAAAAAGATTCAATCTTCCACCATTTCCATGCTGGAAATGACTAATACCAGCTATGTAGGGATCGGAAGATATTGCGATGAACGTAACTGACAATCATCTTCCTATATGGCTTTCCCAATATAACGTAACTCATCCGGATTTGGTGTCTCATCTGATGCAATGCATATTATTTTCAACTCACATACGGTCCAAATTGAAGTGTCACATAAGATGGTACACCATTATTACAGAACACCAAAACCCCACTGAATATAATCTTATTAGTTGAATTGTTGAAAAATTTGTGCGATACAGTACACGAGATATATCTATAAAGTAATTAAACGTAAAATTCTACATAAGTAGCACTCATGCAATTAGGTTTTGTTATCGAATATATAATTTCATATCTTAATGATGTCAATTTCGATTGTAGATGCCGTATGACTATTACCCTATTTGAAATGGGATTAGACTGAGATGTTGTTTTTATTGTTGTTGTATCTATGATCACAAGTTTTACTATCGGGTGACGTATACAAGATGTATCTCACAGATATTAGAACTTATAATCCGTCACAACATATATTAGAACTTGTGGTCGCATATATTACTTTAACCAATTACTGTATTTTCAATTCTGTTTAAAAAAAATACATACATGAAGAAATTTTTAAAAAAGTATTGGCTCATATTACATACCTAAATTTTTCTTCATAATATGCATTACTTTTGTTTCAAGGTTATTAGGAAATGTACCGAATTACTTTGTTTCAAGGTTATTAGGAAATGTACCGATATCGATAAAGCAACAAAAAACGAACCACCATTTACTAGATGTCAAAGTTCTGAGCTCATGAACTAGGTGGTGAACCTTTAACAAAAAAAGGGAATAATGAGCTGACTTCTTCTTCTTTTTTGGCAAAGGGAAGAATAACTTAATTATTGAGGGTGGTCTTTAACCATTCATTACAAGTGCTTAAAGAAATGAAAGGAGTATGGTAACAGTTTGGAATAACAGTGTCACTACTACAGATATTACAACGATCTTTAAGATCATGTCACACATGATTTCCAAATGGTCCTCAAAATCCACTATCATATAAGTTCATGAGCTGACTTCGTTAACCTATTTTCCTTTCTGATATGATATTATTTTATCACACTGGTACACTAAAATTAAGAATATGTGTAGCACAAAAGTCGTAGTTCCCTTCCGACCATCTATCTCATACAGCTTAATCTACAACGTTGGTTGTATATTGAATAATCTAATTTTGAGTTAGTTAATTAGCAGTCTCAATCCCAGAGTTTTCTACTAACAGTGGCTGCTCCAAATCGTTCTTGCTGTCAGTGTTCCCCGGGTTAATCGATTTTTTCTCTTCAATAGTCAGCTTTCTCTCTTCGGCCTTGCCCCATAAGACAATGTATAAGCCAACGATCACAGCAATAGCACCTAGCAAGCTGAAGGCAAATGAAAACACATGTTTGATCATTATCACGTAAACAGAAGATAATCAATGTAAATGCACCTCTATGTTTCATAAGAATGGTCTTGAAACGTTGGTTTATTACATACATGGAGCTCTTTTCTGTGTCACAACATATATTCCCCTGATTGAGATGTGATAAGATTATTGGTGTTTACCTGCCAAGATACAGCTCTTCATGGAGAAATATACATGCAAGTACAGCAGTTATGACCGTGAGCAGAGGGCTAAACATAGATGAGAAAAATGGACCCTTGCGCGAGATACACCAGGCTTGAACAAAGAACTGTACGCCAGATCCTACAATACCCTGCCAATTGTTTTAGATAAGTTAACTCAGTTTACTGCCATGTAGTCTGATTACCATTTCAGTACATCTTTATTCATCAAACTGAATTCATTGATTGCCACATATTATAGTATACAGTTATACCAAATGTCTTCTACGTGATGCATAAATTTCTACAACTCTCGTTGCTTTGTATCGGTATGTACAGAACTACAGATCAAAGTTTGATTGAGTTATTACTATACTTGCTTAGTTGCTTGTACTTCGAAAATTTGATATGCTTTCTACAAATGAATTGACAGCGGACTGTTGATAAAATATATAATAAATTTATAGTTCTCTCAGTTAAAGTCTTAATTAGAGATGCATGCATAAGAAGTGACAATTAATCTTCTACTACCTACCGAGAACAAGCAGCAAGCGAGTTCGATTGGTGAACTTAAAACCCAGGCATCGGGGTCTGATTCTGTAAAAAAGCCAACTAAGCCAGCTTGCAACATCGCAAGAAGACTCATCCACGCAGATAGAGATAGAGGATCAGGGTAACATGCTGTGATTGGTACCTATTGGTCACATTAAACATAACTAAGAGAGCAATCAAATTGACAAAAAAGAAGAAGATTAAGTCAGTCATCGCCAAATGACAATAGTTACAATTTCCTGAAGTTTTGACGATATACCTGCAAAATGAGCCAGAATGACCAGAAAACCATACTAGCAAAGAGGAAAAGGCAGCCAAGCAACCAAGCCTGGTCATCCCTGTAGTCCCCTTGCGACAAAGCATGAAGAACATTTGGTTCAGGTAATGGTGGTAATTGAGCGTTGAGTATCTTTGGGCCTCTCAACAATGCCATTGTAACTGCTCCACCGACGCACACTAATGTGCCTGCTATCTTGGCTACACTTCCTAATCTCCTCAAGTTCAGTTGCTCAAACCTGAGATGACCGTGACAATTGACATTAGCTAACTATAATTAAGCAGATTACGCTTATTAGTTATTGAACATGATGAGATCAAAAGAATTTATGAGTGCAACTATAGCGTTGAATCGTTGATAATTAATTGCGCACAAAAGATTGTGTTAACTGGGTACTAATGACCCATTGGGTAGTCATTAAATTAAAGATCCCTTGATAGTCATTAATTTAATGACCCGTCTTCACCAAATCACACCTATAAAATGGGTTCACACAAATTTTTCTCCTAAATGCATTCATTATTGCATGTTACAATTGAGCAGAAAGACTCAAAGACATAGTACCCACTACTGATCATTTGATTTGAAGTACTGTAAGCTTACCCAAGGAAAGCGGCAATTATAAAGGTTACTGCTGGGGTTAGATTGGAAGTTGCGCTTGCCATCGACGAAGAGGCCAAGTACAAACCCTTGTAGTAGACAAATTGACTTAGCACGACCCTGTGTGTAACAATTCATCACCAACAAGATTAGATTGGTGACAACTTACTTAGTCATCAGATGACTAAATGCTTGAAAGAAATAATATTCGGAGTGCGTATGAAAAACAGGCCTTACCCTATAAAGGCTGTGACAAATATCAAAACAAAGCTCCTGATACTCATAGCTGCCTTCCTTGATTTTCTACTGTCATGAATAATGACAAAAAGACATACTTGAATAGAGCATCGTCATACTAACATCAATTATAACAAATTCCCACAGCTGACTTGCAATTTTATCCACTGAGCAACGAAAACAGGCATCACCTGAATAAAGAACCACCATCCAATAATTCTCTTATAAGTAACTTAGTGACTTGTAGAATACAAGGCCAACAAGGGGCAGGTTGGTGTACCATATACGAGTAAATTAGTTAAAAGGAAAGAAACTGTCCATCTATGATCTATCTGAATTTTGTATTGTACAACTTTGTGATTTCTTGATTAGAGGCTGCGCCTCCCCTTAGCTAGTATTTTTTTCGTTCACATCAATCTGCTAACTATTACGGGGTATTGGAGTAAACTGCCTCCTGCTATGCTATCTGCTAATGTGAATAATCCAGTATACATGTCTAGGCAACATAGTTCATAGTAAAAGTTACCATAAGTTAATGTTGTTGGAATTTGATCAATCGAGATAAATTAAACTCATAAACATGGTTTAGTTTATGTCGTTAATTGACATCTGCTATGAAGATCACGCAATATGCAATCAAGGAGGTTAAGCAAATTAGCAAAATATGTACCTTGTGATATAGGAGACAGGGAAAGTGACCGCAGCAGCAATAGCTTGGCGATAGACAATAAAGATCATAGGACTCATACCCTTTAAAAGTGCAGCCCTATTCAATAGGGCATTTGTTGCTGATACAAATTGCAACGCCACCATGGCTATGGCGGGCAAGTGATCTTCCCACCTCGCCATTAACCTTTTTGTTTCTCCTTTTCCCTGCTTTGAGCAGCTGTTTGGAATTAAGATTCCAACTTAAATCTTTTTTGTTGTTAGAATAGTACTCAAATACAAAGTACTTATATAAGAGATGTGGGCCCGTGGCCAGTCTAATTCGCCAGTTTATAATAATGTAGTTTCACTAAACAATGTTGTTTATTCTCTACCAAAAAAAAAATTTCAATTTATTCACTAAACCATGTTTAAATATATCACGAGATATGCGCTAATACGTGTTGTGTGACCTTCCTGGTTGATTTAGCGCGGCAATATTTGAGGTGTAAATGGGAGGTTCATTCATGTACACCCTGACCCTTGACGGCTAGAATACATACATTTTCTGATTAGAATTATGTCAAAGCACATGTTGCATGTCGTTGACAAGGAATTGTTCCTTCTTTAAATTTTTTTTAGAGGGAGACACAGCCACTTGATTTACGTGGTGATTTCAACTGTAGATATATATAATCGTCTACATATATCGTACGCGCGTCTATCACGTTTATGGAGTCTCGTATGAAGGCCCTGTTTGGCAAATCTGCTATCTGCTCTTTTTTAGCATATCTCGTCTTTGGATATCTCACATCAATCTGCTATTAAATCTGCTCTTTTTTTATTTTGTCATTTTCTCTCTCACATCAATTACCAATTTGCTAAATATCTGTTTCTACTATATGCTAATTACCCAAACAGGGCCGAAGTATGAACCTCAACTTGTTGCGCCCCAGTCTTAACCTCAATTTGCGAAGCATCAACCGTACCTTAACTACTGATTTAACCTTATCATCTATCATTGCACGTCTACAAGCCGGCAAGGCAGCTATAATTAACCATCTTAGCTTGATGAACCTTCCGAGCTGATCTCACATTCATAAGATCTCCGACAAGTTGGATTTCGGATGATTGTGTATGCCGTACTAATTAAATTATTGTTCCTCGTGAAATTGGAACATAGGGGCATTGACCTTAATTTATTCCGTCCTCTAATTGATCTCGCGCTCATTGTATCATTCTAGCTCAACCACCTGTTGCCTTGCTTTACGGAGGTAATTGCGTTTAATTGGATTGAGATGGAAGTTTTTTCTAAGTGATTTTGACAACACTTTTTATTTATTGTATTTTTTCAAAAGTATTGTGAGTGAAAACATTTTGTAAATTAAGTTTCAAGAGCATTGTCTACATCGCTTCATATCAACCCCAAATTCAACCATTATGTAGCTAACAATTACGTTTGTATGCATTTCTTTTTTAGGTCAGTGTCCTTTGTCAACATTGGATAAACTCTAAAGTTGCTTTCTACGAAGCCATGAAGCCATCCAGACAACTCAATACTCTCCCTCAAGTTGGGACTGTTGGAGCATATAGTAAATCATAAATCCAATTCGTGCTAGGGGAACCCAAACTGGTCAAGCCCGAGCGTTTTAAGGAAGACGAGAATATTATATATAGGTGCAATGGTGTAATTGGACGATGATATTATTGTCTTCGACCTTATCGCGAACGAAATAATAGTTAATCACATTGTCTCGGACATTATGAGCTAGTCCAACATATTGTTGCAATACAACCTAATAAGATAGAGAATCGCCGATTAAGCCCATACTTGACAATTTAAGTTTAAAATGTGAAGGTTTTGTTATTAGTATGTTTGACCACTACTACTAATAAACTACTTTTTACCCACATCTCTCCTCTATGTGGGACAAGGGTGTTACAATAAGTCACTGTATTGAAAAGAAATTAAACCTTTGCTACATACATACTTCATGGTTGATTCTCCCCTCCCACAGTCACATAGTCCCATTTGTAAACAAAAACAAAAACGCTAAACTTTTAATACAGTGGATTATTTGAAGTCTTTAAACATATGCTAAATTCCTAATGTCAGAATTATTTACTACTCGTATAATCTTTCTTAGCGTCGTCATAGTCAAAACTTTCTGGCAAGAGTGGCTGCTCCAGATCATTGTGGTCGGTTGTCTTCTCGAGGGTGGGTTCATTTGCACAATCTTCTCCCAAGGGTTCTGATATTCTTTTCATTTCGTTGGATTTACCCCATAGCACAACATATAGTCCAGAAATCACTGCTATGGCTCCTAACAAACTGCAACATAAAAGCAAGTGAACAAAGAAACTCTTTAGCATGCACTAATTCATAACAAAGCACAAAGTTATTCGCAAATGTATAATCACCTGCCGACGTAAATTTCCTCGTGGAGAATTATACAGGCCAATATCGTGGTTAGGACAGTCGCCAGAGGGAAAAACAAAGCAGAGTAAAATGGACCTTTACGTTGAATACACCATGATTGGACAAAAAATTGAACTCCTGAACCAAAAACTCCCTGTCAACAAAATCATTACTTTAGTATAATCGGTAAGATTAGTACATTGTTATTCTTCCTAATACAGAAAAAATGAAAATTTGTTTATATATAAGAGCTAGTCATGATAGCTATAGTGACTCACCGAAACAAAGCAACAAGAGAGTTCTAGCGTTGAACTTAAAATCCAGGCTTGAGGATCTTTCTCCATGAACAAAGCGACAGCTGCAGCTTGCAGCATTGATAAGAAACACATCCAAGCTGAGAGAGACAGGTGATCCGGATAGTATTTTGTAAGGGGAACCTATGTCACATTTACATGAGTAATTAAGTATACATATTTGCTTGTAATGAGGAATGGTCGTCCATGAACATCCATGAACATTCCAAACAATTACATTTACCTAATTTCAATTCAAGTTCCACGAAAGTGTATCCGATGCGTGTTTGTGTAAAAAAAACGACGCATGTTTTAAAATGACTGTCTTAATTAATTAGTTATGATATATAGTCGGCAAATACGTTTATGCATACAAGAATTAGACCATGAGATTATTGTCTTCATTTATCTTTAGCTCAAAATTATACGAGTATATGTCGCATGTCACCTTCTAGTTAATGATAACTACGGAAGTCGAAATTCAAGGTTGATCGGTCTTCCTTAGCTTCTAGTTAATGACAAGTTGACAACTACGGAGTACGTAGTAGGCCAACTTGAACAAAAAAGACATTACAGAACTATATTGTATAGGGTGGTCAGTGGTGGCACGTTGAAGAGAAGTGAGGTAAGAGTCCAAAAAAAAAACAGAAGGTATGTACCTGTAAAACGAGCCACGATGACCAGCAAAAACAACTTGCAAGGAGGCATAAGCAGCCCAACAACCAAGTGGAATCACCTCCATGTAAAACTAGTTCTAGAGGATTGAATAACTTAGGACCTCTCAACAAGGCCATAGAAATCGCTCCTCCAACACAAACTGTTGTTCCCAATATCTTGGCAATGCTCGGCAATGCTTTCAAATTTACTTGCTCCAACCTATGTTTTTTAAGTGTACATAAAACTCAAATCAATAAAAATAACTAATGCTAATGCTCATGATGTACAATTTCTGATCTAACAAGATTATATTGTTTTATTCCATTTGGTTCATTTTTATTTTATTTTTGGTGTGCTCCATTTGGTTCAATTCAACTTCATTGAGGCAAAGCAAGTACACAGGTTAACTTACTCATCTGTCAGATATGATGATCGAACTATGTGGGCACTTTGCACAGTTGACACAGATATAAACAAGAACAAGAAAACTTAACTTGAACACATGCACAAGCATCGTCTTATTTTGATAATGTGCGGCGAATGTATATATGTTGTCTAATTGAGCATGTCGATGCAATTATAAAAGATTCACAACCTTAAATCGCGATAAAATTGGCATTGCTTTAATTTGCTGGCTGCAGATCATGCATATATCTTACCCAAATAAGGCTGCGATCATGAAGGTTACTGCAGGGACTAGATTAGCCATTGCACTTCCAATCGATGAAGAAGCCAAATATATTCCTTGGAAGTACATCGTCTGATTTAATACCACCCTGTTTAACAAAAAGTTAAGATCCATGTAAGAAGTTCGAAAACTCTAACACTGCATAGTGCATACTGCAGAAGTAATTTTCTTTTCTGAATAAAGATTCATTACAATCCACTTACCCAATGAATGCAGTGACGAAGATCAAACAGAAACTCTTCAATCCTATGATACTTGAACTGCTAGCATGTCCCTTTTTC
>ONZK01003235.1:108822-128041 GCA_900322385.1 Pharnaceum exiguum
GGGGCTTCATTAGTTCATTACCTTGACAAATAGGCAATGGGAGCAATGGCCAACGTAGCAATACCTTGCCTGTAGACTATGAAAACCATAGGACTCATGCCCTTGAGAAGGGCAGCCCTGTTCATGAGAGCCATAATCGCATATGAAAGCTGTAGTGACGACATAGCCATTGCAGGCAAGTGATCCTCCCACCACCCACCCATTCTAATTTGTGATATTGTTTTGCAGTGTAGAAGATAATGAACCTCAACAATGAATGGTCTCCCAATTTATATCATTGCAAGCAGCTAAGTTTAGATGTGAAAGTCACAGGCAGCGTAAATGTGTAGGGATTAAATTACAAAGGGATGTTAGAAAATGACAAGTTTTCTAATATAGTGAACATAACAAGTTTTCCTGATGTGCAAATGAGGACTCATTTACAAAGGACCAAAGTCGGTTCAGCTGAAAAAAATAAAATAAAAAAGAATACTCGGAAGCACGTACATCACTTTAAGTTTTAAAAAAAATTCCATGCACAATGGCCAGATATAAAATACTTCAAATGTATCTGTCGAACAACTGAAAACGTTAAGATTTAAGAATGAGTAAATTGGACTAATTGGTCAATGTTTGTCATAGCTACTTTTTGAAGAAGCTCAACTTAGGAAGAGGCGTCTCCATACTAGACCAAAAAACTCAAACTAGCTAGCTACGAACTAGTGAACTACTACTGTCCAGTTTTTTTTTTTGTTTGATTTAACAAAATATTTAGAAATTTATTTGTTGCCATGTAAACTTGTAAATTTTGTTGTTTTATCCTTCTTTTTTTGGGCTCATCAAGAGGGAAATGAAGCCTCATTTCAGAATTATATTCTCACTTTTCATTCCAGTTTAGAGTATTTTGTTCAATTCAGAACTTTTATATACAATCTACAACTACCACTTGAATTTATTTTAGTTCATTTTAATTCAAGTACTGTAATTGTGAATGCTGCAATTGGTCTTATGGTGAACTGGTCCATACGTGTGTACATCCAGTTCGTGTACACGGATAGGATGACAGTACACATAATGCCTTTAATAACTAATTAACTACTCATATTACCTTGTAGTTTGGACTTTGGAGGATAATATTTAGTTGGACTAATTCACTACTCCGTATATAAAGAGATCGAGGTAGATTTGGCATGAGTTGGCTCGGAGTACATAATCCACCTTACGACAACAAAATCATGAGTTCATTAATCATGACTCATACAAATTACATACTTGTACAGCTGCTCAGCACGTTTTGAGGTCATGTGGATAATACGGGTAAAACACTCTGACCACCATCATGTGATTAAGAATTTAAGATTAGGATATGCGGCGCAACGAAAAGATTGATTGAGTCCACATTCTTTCTTCCAATGATCCAATCGATATCCCCTTCTAAACTGCCAAAATGAAGGGTGACACCTACAAACCAATTTGATATTAAAATAACCTTTAATATTCTTTTTCTTTTACTTTTTTCCTTTCAATTTAATTTTGAACAAAATTAGAGTAGTTATAAGAAGAAAAAAAATAGACCTGGCAAAACTAAACCGAATTCGATTATCCGAACCGAATAACCCAATCCAAAACCCGACCGACATTCGAATAGAGGCTACTTCGATCTATCCGAACCGAAGTAGATCCGACCCGATCTGGTAACCCGAATTTTTTTTCCCGTGGAATTAGCATCTAGAAGCTTTAAAATGTAGACTGGTCAAATATCCGAATTTGACCCGAAAATAATAAATATAGACCGAATCCGAACCTAGTTAGTTATTTAACGCTAAAATCTATCTGAATCCGAAGTCACCAAAACCAAATCCGAACCGAATGACCCATTTGCCAGGTCAAAAAAAAATAACAGGTATTATTACAACTTTTACTCTATATTTAATATTGTTGGAATTTAGCATATACATAGCTCGCACTCTGAAAGCCTGACAACTTATATATTAATGATAACGGTGTGAGAATAACTCATCTGGTAATCTAGGTGTATTTTGATACTCCACTTTAGGTACATGTGGTGTACACGCACACCGGTATTACAACAATTTATTACTAATAATAAACAACAATTTTTGAGTTGAACAAAAATAGAGTATAAGCCGGCTTTAGTTTCACTAAACTAATTTATCTTTTCATATTAAAATACCGGAAAGTTTTATGTTTTAAAAGATAGTATAAATATAATGGGTACTTTTTAATATATAAATATAAAAATGTATTTGGTGCAACGCACGGCCAAGAAACTAGTCTACTCAAAAAGTGCAGAAAAATATCTTAACTACGACGACCCTTCAAACAGATGAACAGTGTTGTCGTTCAATACTGTTATACAGGGACATTATGATTAGCATAGTGAAGTATGAAAAAGTCAGAAAAATGTGATGCATATACATTCATGTTACATTCTCCCCTCCCATTTGTAAAAACAACACAAAAACGCAAAACTTTTAATACAGTGGGTTTAAAGTCTTTAAACATATGCTTAATTCCTAATGTCAGCAGAATTATTTACTATAATCTTCCTTAGTGTCACAGTCAACACTTTCTGGCAATAATGGCTGCTCCAGATCAATGTGGTCGCTTGTCTTCTCGAGGGTGGGTTCATTTGCACTATCTTCTTCGAATGGTTCTGATATTCTTTTCAATTCGTTGGATTTACCCCATAGCACAACATATAGTCCAGAAATCACTGCTATGGCTCCTAACAAACTGCAATATAAAAGCAAGTGATGAACAAAGAAAGTCTTTAGCATGCACTAATTCATAAGAAAGCACAAAGTTATTTGCAAATATATAATCACCTGCCGACGTAAATTTCCTCGTGGAGAATTATACAGGCCAATATCGTGGTTAGGACAGTAGCCAGAGGAAAAAACAAAGCAGAGTAAAATGGACCTTTACGTTGAATACACCATGATTGGACAATATATTGAAGTCCTGAACCGAGAACTCCCTGTCAATAAAATCTTTCCTTTAATTAGTATAATTGGTAATAATGTTAGCAAAAATTATTTATATCTAAGAGCTATAGTGTTAAACCTGGCCCACGGAGAGTTGTTATAAGCTTGTACAACTGGGGGATACTAGGAGCGACTCGCTCTGATACCATGTTAAACTCGTCCCACAAAGAGTTGTTATAAGTTTGTGAGATCCAACCCAAAACCAATTGGCAAAGGGTGGAGGGCACACTCACTTACAAACACCTCTAAACCTCTATATACAACAAATGTGGGACAACTAATCACCACAACACACATATTTGATATTTCAACAGCTAGCTAGTGATAGCTATAGTGAGTTAGTGACTTACCGAAACAAAGCAACAAGAGAGTTCTAGAGTTAAACTTAAAATCCAGGCTTGAGGATCTTTCTCCATGAACAAAGCGACAGCTAAAGCTTGCAGCATTGATAGGAAACACATCCAAGCTGAGAGGGACAAGTGATCCGGGTAGTATTTTGTTAGGGGAACCTATATATATCACAAGTACATGAGTATATGTGATGCACTGGAGCAATTGCATATTATTGCATTAAAGAAAAAAGAAGCGTATCCGATGCATGTTTTACAATGATTGTCTTAGTTGAGATCTGTAGTCAGCAAATAAGTTTATGCATTCGAGATCATGAGATTGCATAATCAAGAGTTATGTGTCACCTTTAAAAAATAACCTTTTTTTACTTGCTATTAAGTTAAAACTATTTACCTTAATTGTGGTACATTTAATTATCGAAACTTTTTTTTTTTTGAGAACCAATTATCAAAACTATTAGGACTAGATTATCAATCATCTATAACCTAGTCTCTCAAACAACTGATAGGTTGTTGTATGTTTAAATAATCAATAAGTTTTTGATACATCGGGTGTAAACTTATATCGAGTAAAATTATTACGACTAATACTAAGGTATTGGCTAATGACATTTATAAAGTGGCTAATGAGGTACTCCATATGTGATACAATGCTTTGACAAAAAGCATTATTATTATTACAATTATAACACATACACACTTCATTAGTCAATACAATTAGTCAGTGTCTTATTATTAGTCACATTTTAATGCGGCATAAGTTTACTTGAAGTCGATCGATATTGCATAGGATGGTGGCATGTTGATGAGAATTGAGATAATTATGAGGTAATTTTTTTTTAAAAAAAAGAGAACAATTACGGGGTACAGAGTAGTAGTACAAGTTTTTTGGTACATGTCCTGTAAAAAAAAGTATTTGTACCTGTAAAACGAGCCATGAGGACCAGCAAAAGCAACTTGCAAGGAGGCATAGACAGCCCAACAACCACGTTGAATCACTTCCATGTAAAACTAGCTCTAGAGGACTGAATAACTTAGGACCTCTCAATAAGGCCATAGAAATCGCTCCTCCAACACAAACTGTTGTTCCCGATATCTTGGCAATACTCGGCAGTGCGTTCAAATTTACTTGCTCCAACCTATGTTTTTAAGTGTATATAAAATGCAAATCAATGACTGTCTAATTGCAGATTATGCGTAGGGTGGAAACAACTATTGCTCATAAATCATAATGTACGATTACTGAACTCATAAGATTATTTTAATCCATTTGGTTAATTTAACTTCATTGAGGCAAAGCAAGCAAGTACACAGCTTAACGTACTCATTTAATTTGTCAGATATGATGATCGAACAAATTGGGCATACATTACACAGGTGGCAGATATAACGCATAAACAAGACAACTTAAATTGAACACATACATAAGCATCTTCTGTCTTAAAGGACAGTGCCACATGGAAAAATGGCATGGACATGCTCAATCAACACACCATATGTACATTCGCCGCATATAATCAAAGTAAAAGATTCACAAGTTCACAACCTTAAATCGCAATAAAATTGGCATTGCTTTAATTTGGTGGCTATACTCATGTTCTATCCATAAAATTTCCGCAGATCATACATATCTTACCCAAATGAGGCTGCGATCATGAATGTGACTGCAGGGATTAGATTAGCCATTGCACTTGCAATCGATGAAGAAGCCAAGTATATTCCTTGGAAGTACATCGTCTGATTTAATACCACCCTGTTTAATTAACAAAAATCTACAATCCATGTAAGAAGTTCGATTGTTCGAAAACTCTAACACTGAGAGTGCAGCTCTACATATATGTAGTTTAAGTACTCTTTTTCTTATTCAGAATATAAGATTCATTACAATTCACTTACCCAATGAATGCAGTGACGAAGATCAGAAAGAAACTTTTCAATCCTATGATACTTGCACTGCTAGCATGTCCCTTATCCCTGAAAAAAAAAATGGGAGGGCCATACCACTTATATTAGCTTACAGCCACATTGATCACTTCAATAGTTCAATTCATTTTGTGTGTGTGTTTAAGAGAGGGGGGGGTGTCACTAGTTCATTACGTTACCTTGACAAATAGGCAATTGGCAATGACCAACGTACCAATAGCTTGCCTGTAGACTATGAAAACCATAGGACTCATGCCCTTGAGAAGGGCAGCCCTGTTCATGAGAGCCATAATCGCGTATGTAAACTGTAGTGACACCATAGCAATTGCAGGCAACTGATTCTCCCACCACCCACCCATTTTGTGTTATTGAACCTCAACAAAGAATGATCACCCAATTTATATCAAGCATCTATGTTTACTTAGATGTGAAAGACACTAGTAGCTGAAATGTACGTGCAGGGAATAAAATACAAAAGGATGAGAGAATTCTACAAAGGAGTGAAGGACCAAAATCTGTTCAGCTGAAAATAAAAAATGAAAAAGAATACTCGGAAGCACATGACATATAAGCTACTACAACAACAACAAACCAGTTATCCCATCCAATATAGGGTACTGAGGGAGCCTGATTTACGCAGCCTTACCCCAATTTGAAAAATCGAAAGACTGTTTCCAGAATGACCCACTCTGTACCTTTGTGCGCACCGCTTTATACCTTTAATGAAGCAAAAATCGTTAAAAAGCCAATGTGAAATGGTCAGATGTAAAAGACTTCAAATGTATCTTCCGAACAACTTAAAGAGTTAAAGAATAAAATAAGCGTCTCCATATGAACATATTAAAATGTAACCACCAACTTGGTCTAGTGGTTTGGCCCTGGTTTTCACACCGGATACCGAATTCTACTAACAGCGTTTAGTGCTCTAATATATTAATTTATGGTTTCGTCCGGGATGGGTATTTATGGGTGGGCTCTTTCCAGTGTTTTAAATAGGTTTAGATCAGCCTTGGGCCCTGTTCAGATCAGTTCAGTTTTTTCGCATTTCCGCTCACCATGTAGTTTATAAACGTTAGTTTTATTCAGTTAAGTTCAGCTTAAGAGAACGGGCTCGTACGTAAACAAAAATAATAATTACAAATTTAATTGTTGACACGTGCATGTGTACAAAGTTTGTTCTTTTTACTCTGATTTTTTTGCATTGGTTCGATCATGTAGTAAGAAATAAAGCGTCATTTCAAAGTTATATCCTCACTTTTCAACCCAGTTTAGAGTATCAAGCTATTGAAGCTTTATTCATAACTTACAAGTATATATCATCAAAATTTAATAGACAATATTTAATTAAATTTAGTTCAACTCAATCAAAGTACGCACCGTCATTGTGAATGCAGCAAACCGCAGTTAGTCGTTTGGTCAATACGTGGGCACATTCAGCTCTTGTAAATGGATAGGAATATAGGGTCATAGGATAGGATGACACTAGTCACACTCACATAATACATCCATATTATCTTTTAATAACTAGTTTAGTTTGGAGGATAATATTTTGTTGCATTAGTTCAATAGTTCATTAATTATATAAGAGATAGAGGTAGATTTGGGATACGTTGGCTCAGAGTGCATAATGCACCTAACGACACATTAATGACTCATACAGATTACAGACGGCTGTTCTGGTACAGCTGCATCGCACATTTTGAGTCATGTGGATGATTGTTTAGTTTCTCTTGTCTGCAAGTTCAACACGAGTAGCAGTGATGACTACCATCATGTGATTAAGATTGGGAAATATGCGGCGCAAGTGAGCGCAACGAACAGATTGATTGAATATTCTTTTTTTTTTTCCAATCCCCTTCTAAAATGCCAAAATGAAGAGTGACACCTAGAAACCAATGTGATATTATATAAGGCTGTGTTTTGTTCATCGGTAGTACTACAGTTCAGTTTTTTTCAGTTCAGGATCTTTTAGTTTTTTTCAATTCAGTTCAATTTCAGTTTATATAATTTCAGCTGACCAAAACACACCCTAAGAGCTATTATCTTTAACTTTTTTTGGTACTGATAATTTCCTACTCCACTAATTTATTTTTGTTTTGCCTACAAAAAAACTACTTATCACAATTTTTCCACAATAACCCTTACTTTCATTATTCGTGGAAATAATCCCTATTCGAGTATGCATAATACGTAAGTGCAATAATAGAAAATTAGTAATAACAATGTAAGAGCTCACGTCAAACAAAACAGAATGTACAATTTTTTGTTTACCCCTTCCTTTGATGTGCGCCTTTTCCATTCACCAAGTATTGTGACACCTCGATCGTCATTTGCGGGGGGAATTATTTTACAATCTTAGCCTTGAAATTATCCCTTCAAATAATCGGATTTTGTCCTCACTTACTCACATCATCCCATTATGAACTTCACAAGAGGTCAGCACATCAAGTAAGATTTGGATCAGTGGTTGAAGGGCGGTGGCGACTATGGGTTCGTCGAGCCGAAGCATGCGTGTAGGTTGCAGCACGGCCGGGAGAAGTGGTAATGAAAATAAAACATTCATAATTGGAATACTTTAAAAAATGAGAAATTTTTTGTGTGAACCAATAAGGGGTATGTTGGAGTGATAAGTAACTAACCGCTTAAGTCAAGTCTCGAGTTCGGCTTGTGTAATAACACATTCCGGTTTCCTTACACAACCCTATCCCATGTATCCTTCCATATAATACTACAGAAAAGGGTTGACATGGGGGAGATAGAAAGGCGCGGAGGTGCCGCAGTGGAGCAGGGGCAGAGCCAAAAAAACGGTGTCATGTGGTACACAGTATTTAAAAAAAAAATCACACTATTAGTCGTACACTCGTACTCAAGACTTTCTGATTGTGAAGACCATTGAGCCATTTCTTGTTTATAGTACGTGGTAATATGGTGCACATCAGTTTAATTATATAGTGCGCAATATCATTTTTTTTTTCATTTTTCAAATTTATCCCCAAAGTTATATGTAGTGCACTAGGTACAGAAATAGTGGCAGACCCACAATAAGTGCCTCCGCCACTGAGTGGTAGTTGATGATAACGACAAGATGAAAATTACTGAGCAAAAAAGAATTAAGGGGAGGAAGGGTGTATAATTTTAACAAACATTTGGTACATCGGGTAAATTATGACTAATAAACAACTAATGGCATTTATGAGCTGACAAATAGTCAAATAGTATATGTAGGAATTAATTATGACAAAAGTCGTCCGATGTCACCTTACACCAAATGTACTTAAGAATAAATTATTAGTTTTAGAGTGTGAGATTTAATTTACATCATTGAATTATTGCTCCAGCGCACGAGGGCAGTCGGCTAACGAACACACGATGAATTTTGGAAGATGAATAGGAGGGGAGGTTAAGAGGCCGGGTGCATTTTTTTACCTTTGGATTAGGTACTTTACCCAATTGGAGAGGATCCTAACTCACAACATATTAGGTAAATCCGTAAATGTATAGATCTGTCAGTCTCACTCTGCCTATTTGTGCCATTACTGAAGACAACAAAAATTGTCAATTTGAGAAGAGATGTTATGGGGCTACAACTTACAAGTATCCAATAATAATGTTCTAAGTATTTCTTGAAGTTGGGATATTGTAGAATTATTTGTCAAGGTTAAAGAATTCCAGCTTTCCAGGAGCTTTTGTTAATCAAAATATCCAATTATGTAGTCAATTCACCTAGTCCGGATCAACAAGAGTCATCTATCACTATGTCATTAGTGGTTGCTCCAAGTCAATCTCACTGCTCGAGTTCTCACGACATATTTTGGCGGGCTCGTAACTTTGCTCCACTTCTGATTTAGCCTTCATTTCTTCAGATTTCCCCCATAACACAACATAAAGGCCAAAGATCACCGCAACAGCACCCACCAAACTGAAGGGAATTAAACCCAAAAAAGGAGTCAGATTTGAACATATAAACAACAACAGTGTGCGTGATTATGAAAAATTGCTGATTTTTCACATCTTGTACCATATATATTACCTGCCTACATAAATTTGTTCATGGAGAAATGCACAAGCCAACACTGCAGTAATGACAGTACACAGAGGGTTGAACATAGCGGAAAAAAGAGGACCCTTGCGCGAAATACACCAGGACTGAACAAAGAATTGAACTCCGGATCCAAAAATTCCCTGTCAGAAACAGAATCAACGTCCAGAGAAACATGTGACTTAGCAAGTAGTTAATGGATCATTCATCCTAAACTTCAACTGTATTTCCTATAGAGTATAGTATGCCAACTGTATTTGTGTTCATCATTATCACATCATATGTAATTTGCTTGAAACTAATACATACCGAGAAGAAGCAACAGAATAGTTGAAGGCGCGAAGTCAGAATCCAAGCACTGAGGTCCCTTTCTAGGAATAATGCAACTGCCCCGGATTGCAACATTGATAGGAAACACATCCAAGCAGAAAGGGATAAGTGATCAGGGTAGCATGCTGTGACAGGCACCTGAGTTCAAAAAAGAAAAAACTATCAAAACCATCTTTTCTATGAAAAATTTTAATTACTCCTCACTTAATCAGAAAAGTGGAAGAACTTTCAGGAACGGAGGGAATACTTCCACCATAATCTCAAGAAAGGCTAGAATACCTGTAAAATAAGCCAAAATGACCAACAACAATTGCTTGCAAAGAGGAAAAGGCAGCCCAGCAACCATGGCTCAGCTCTCAGTGACTGAAGCACTAGAGAGTTGGCTGGTGGGAGTTGCCCGTTCAGCAACGTTGGCCCTCGTAGCATTGCCATGATAATAGCTCCACCTACACAAAATGTTGTTCCTAGTATCTTTGCTATGCTGCTCAATTTCTTCATATTCACTTGTTCCAATCTAAGCAACATGCACAAAAGTACTACTGAGTCTTTAGTTATTCCAAAAGATGTACATTTAATTTTGTTACAAGGGTCTCAAGGGATGTTATCTTTAATGGGCAGAACTGCAAATAAACATGACCAAACAAGCTGATTTTATAAGGATTACCAAGAGGTGAATATAGAGCATCAACGTTAGTTACAAGTATTACCCCATGATAGCAGCAGTGATGAAGGTAACTGCAGGGACTAGATTAGTTGTGGCGCTAGCGATTGAGGAGGAAGCCATGAATAATCCTTCAAAATACAAGGTCTGATTTAAGACCACCCTATTCAAAAGAATGAAAATACTTAAAGAAGATATCATTTAAGTACTTAGTGCTGCAAAGATATTGGACTCAATTTATTTCACCTCATAATTGGCAATAACAATAGGAGGAGAACAGCAAACATACGTACCCAATAAAAGCTGTGACAAATATCAAAAGAAAGCTTTTTGTTCCCATGCCTACCTTGCTTGACTTTCCCCTGCCAAACATCACCATTCATTGTTAGGCACTATTGGTTTCACAATGAAACAACTTAATACTTCTGTTCAAGCTATTTAGTCCTAAAATTGGGATACGATTTCAGAAATTAACAATGAAATTATGAATGATAAGTTAACAAGTTTAAAAAACGATTACTAGTCTGAGAATTGAAAAAAAAACGATTGCATAGTACTTCATTTGCATTTCTTTTTAAAATTTTATTATGTATAGTACTACTTTGAAGTTTGCACAGATTTAGCTGTCCACTAATTAGCACAATTTAACTATCAAGTGACAAATTTTTCTCATGATACATAGGTTCAATTTTGGTGCTTTGTAAGGAGACACAAAGCAAGAAGGGAAAACCATCATGTTCTTGCTTACCTTTGGAAAAAGGCAACAGGAGAAACAACCATTGTAGCGATAGCTTGTCTATAAAATATGAACACCCTAGGACTCATGCCTTGGAGTAGGGAGGCTCTGTTTGTGAGTGCCATAATTGCACACACACATTGCAGAGACACCAGAGCAATAACGGGTAATTTATCCTGCCACCCTCCCATTTCGCTCACTCACTTTCACTCTTTAGTGCAAGGTATATGTCTGGCAATATTTGTCTGAAAACATGCTTCTTATTTCTTGTATATATACTGAGCCACTAAGGTTGGCAATTTGGCATGAATGTATGACAAAACCCTACTGAAATACAATTGAAGAAACTATTTACATAGAAACAAAGAGCTGTATCAAATTAAATATTGATTTATGTGCCTGATACTGGTGTGTGATATCATCATAGATCAATTGAAGCGGTGAGTCTTACAATTTGAGGTTCAATTAATCTAATATGTATGACGATGGAAATGACTAGCTAGCTAGAATTTCAATTCCTTAAGGCAGGCTGCTGTACTGCCACAACCATGCAGTGATAATACAATTGTCTTGGCTGCCTCATGAGGAGTCAGAAAGGAGTGAGCCAATCGAATTTAGCTTCGTGAATGATTTTGCTTCCATGTGCTAACTGATAGGCCACAGATCCTGGGATGGACTTAAATGCACAAAAATCCAGCAAGCTTATTACTTTTTTTTTTAAGGGAAAAGAGAGTTTTCATTAAAAAAATAGTCATACGGCATTTACAATCGAAATTGACTGCAAGCTTATTACCTAGTTTGCGACAGAATTGATATTTTTGAAATTAATTTACTCCTAGTATCTTTTCGTAGTTCTACTATTTTATTTTAGACAATTCATTTTCAATGTTCTACTTTTTTTTAATAGATATATTCTTTTTACGGTTCCGCCCTAACTACAGTACCCCCTCTCATACTCTCCCCTCACTTTGCCGCAACTCTTTCAAAAATGCCTCCCTTCTAAAATATTATTATGTCCAAATCAAAATGGAATAATAAAAACAAACGGAGGAAATAGTTGATATTAGACTGTACTAATGTCAAAATAAGAAAATATATCATGTCAAAGTCAAATTGTCAACCATATATGTACTACCCTGCCAATTGTAGATTTCAAGTGTGAGAATATAAAACAACCATATATGACATCACCACAATCAAAATTTTCACGCACCAAACTATGAGGCTATCAGCAGACAGCAGACTAGCAGAGATTATATAGTGCAATTTGCATGTATATTATTGATACTTGTCCTGCAAGGGAAAATGTGAATGACGGTGCATCCTCTCCCGGTTAACACTGGTTACACAACAAGTGGACTGGTTACACAACAAGTGGACATCCAACTATGCATGGAGTACATTATGTAATGGTCAAGAACAATCCACAGTAGAGCGGTGACAGACATACATACGATCAGAAAGATTTATTTGTTTATATAGACATCCTAATCAACCTCAATTGATAAGGATGCATGGAATTTTTAAAAATAAAATGAGAAACACAAAACCAACTTAAAATTGGCTTGTGAAGCACATTACTTACAAAAACAAAATGATTCTACTAGTGTGCAGTATCACGTTGCATCCTATTATTACAAAATTTTAGATTTGCTTTAATCTCTATTCCCACAGTTATCTGTCAGTAGAGGTTGCTCCAAATCAATTTTAGCCGTCTTCTCTTGTGGTATGCTAGCTGGGTTATCTAGCTCGGGGCGTAATTTGTTCTTCATCTCCTGTGCTTTACCCCATAACACCACATACAGCCCACCAATCACCGCTACAGCACCAAGTAAACTGAGGGTTGCCAAATAAAGAAATCAATGATGTAAAAGAAGGTTAGAACTTAGAACAGTTACAATGAGGGCAAGGGCCAATGCCTATTGGTCTACAAATTAATTGATCAATATATGAAACCATTGATGAAGGGGCAGGAGATTAAAATTTTACCTGCCAAGATAAATTTCTTCATGGAGGAATATGCAGGCGAACATTGTGGTAGTGACTGTGGCTAGAGGACTAAACATAGCTGAGAAAAGAGGACCCCTTCGTTGAATACACCAAGACTGAACAGGAAATTGAATTCCAGATCCCACAATACCCTGCCACCAAAATCAGCACACAATTGTTTTTGAATTAAGGCTTTCCCAAACGGCCACACTTTTGATTTGCTTTGACGGTTATTTAACAAACTACTTTTGGCCTTTAAAAGTACAACAACTATTTGGTACACCGGGCGAAACTTAGCACTATCAATGTTCTGCTTCTGAAAATTTAATTTGTATACTAATACGTACCGAAAATATGCAACTTGCGAGTTCTAGTGGTGAGCTCACTATCCAGGCCGTCGGATCTGGTTCTAGGAACAGGGCTACTGCTCCAGATTGCAACGTTGACATGAAGCACATCCAAGCAGCAAGAGCTAAGTGATTGGGGTAGCATGCAGTGACTGGAACCTATAAATCAAACAACAACAAACAAGAATGATGAACCATTGATATGATAAGTGTAATATCTCCTGAATCCAACTTAATTCAATGTTTTCAGAGCAACAAGGAAACTACCTGTAAAATTAGCCAAAAAGACCAAAAAAATGCACTTGCGAGGAGAAACATACAGCCCAGCAACCAGGTCTCAGTACCTCTCAGTGAATTTAGCACTAGAGAGTTGCTTGATGGGAGTTGTTCATTTAGTAGCTTAGGGCCTCTCAGTAGAGCAATTGATACCGCTCCACTTACACAAAAGATTGTCCCTAACATCTTCGCTATGCTGCTCATCCTCTTCATATTCACTTGTTCCATTCTATTTTCATATGTGCAAATATATAAATTGTTAATTGATCAGAACAACGGAGTACGTACATGTAATATTAACTGACATGAACCTCAAAGGAACAAGACTACAAGAGAATAAAATAAACAAGTACACATAAAGTTAAAACTGTAACATAAATAGATGTTGTTAATTACCCCATAACAGCAGCCGTGAGGAAGGTGATTGCAGGTACTAGATTGCCCATTGCGCTAGCAATTGAGGATGATGCCAAGTATAGTCCTTCAAAGTATAAGTTTTGGTTTATCGCCACCCTGTATGTTCATGATCATAGTAAGAGGGATAATCATTATATTCATTAAGCTAAGGCACGAATACAAATATACGATCGTACAGTTTCTTTGATGTTTGGTATCTATGTAGAATTTGTAAAATGAACGTACCCAATGAAGGCCATGAAAAATATCAGTAGAAAGCTCCTCCTTCCCATGCTAACGCTTGATTTACCCCTGCCAAGAACAATGCCAAACGTTACTTCATGATTATCTGATGTTCACCACATGCATATCCAACGCTACTGTGATTTTGATTATAGATTCTTTCATTCAATATCAATTCTTGCAGCGCCAATGTGGCCTTATTTCAAAATGGATAAATCAGTTTTACTTGACAAGTACAGAACTGATTGTAAAATGCGAGTGCAAATCTGATTAGGCTCACCTTGTGAAATAGGCAAAGGGAGACATAACCAAAGTAGCAATAGCTTGCCTGTAGAATATGAACACTCTAGGACTCATACCTTTAACAAGGGCAGCCCTATTCAAAAGAGTCATTGCCGCATATACAAACTGCAATGACACCATTGCTATTACGGGTAACTGCTCCTTCCACCCTCCCATCATTCTCTAGATCTCTCTACCTCTGACTCCTTTAATTTCTGTTTTCTTAACTTTGAATGAGTATCAAACCATACTTTCTGACCCTTGTCCATATATAATCATTCAATTGAGCGGAGCGTAAGCTAGCTAGGCACGAAGGAAGCACGCAAATAATTAAATCACAAGTTAGCCTAAGAAGAGACAAAAAAAGGTTTTGTTGTTAATTTAAAATCAATGAATTAAGTATTAGCGGATGTCCTGCGGTGATGTATATGATCAGGCAAGAAGCGGCGGAGGGTCATGCTATTTGAACAGAAACCAATCAGAAACTTAGAATTAATAACTGAATAGTATTTTCCTAGGAAGTACGCCCAAATACGTACTTATTGTCATCAAGTTACAATTATACTACTATGCATTATTCTGGGTAGGCTACTTGTATGTCTGCCGAGTCATCAAGGAGTAAGCCAATTGAATCTAGCTCATCTAACAGTTTTCTTAAGTACGTAATGCACATTCAAACGTGTTTTATTAGAAGACTAGGAACTTGAGTTTATTAAACCGATGTTCAATTTATATCTTAGTAAAACGGATGGGACCTCGGAGCTGTACTGCGCTGAATCGAATTAATTAGAGCTTAATTTTCTGAACAAAATTATCAGCAAGTGTTTAATGGTTCAAGTGTATCTTGCCAATATAAATTTAAAAGTTTAATTACATACAAGAGTCGATGGTTAACTCACAGTTATAAATCATTCACTCTCCATTTGACTTATCGATGTTGGACACCTTTCGATCTTATTCTCTTCAATGTCAACATATCCCCCTTCATATATTACCGCTCCTACACATGCTTCCACTTAATATTGTGACTTTTCACTTGAGTAGAATTTCATCATTAGCTCATTCATGACTCATACATGAGTACTTTGACAATCTCTTTTTATCAAGTTATACCACTCAGTCACGCTCACACATTAAAATAAACACCAATTCGGGTTAAAGTTCAACTGCATTTATCATAGGCTCCTTCCAGTAAGATGCTACCGCTCTTTTTAATAGGATACGAGTCTGAATTCGCTACGAGTTGCATTGCTCAATCTGCGCTAGAATCTTACCAGCAGCGTATCCATGTTAGAACCAAAGAAGAAGCTAGTAAGTGTATGGTATAGGTACAGCTAACCCAATACAACTTAAAATAAGTTTAAGCCCCTAAGTTGGGGGCTTCACTCTTATTAACCATTTAATACTCTCCTTCTACCTTATTTGTCACCAATATAGGTCATTTTCTTTATTCTCTTCGACTTCACATGAGATATGCTCAACAATTTCCTCATAATTAAACTCCAAATTTTGGTTGAATTTTTTCGACCAAATGGCAATAAGTTACAACGTGCTACAGTGACGAGGACATATATGAGGGTTTTAAACTTGAAAATCATTTTTACACTTTTTTTCTTTTCGGAAAATTATTTGCATGGCTTTTAGTTATTAGCTTTTTCTTCTAATTGAGGACATTCTCTCCACATGATATCATGGTATAAGAGAACTAAAAATAATAAGTTCACTTAAAATGGACATGTGTGTCTTAGCTCGCATGCTTCAAGAGAATGAAATACACTTAGGAGAATTTGTTACCCAAAAGACCCCCATTAATTAAAGGTTGAGTTAATTTATCTCTAGTAAGAAAAGCCCTTAGTTTGTGTTTGTTTGAGAAACTATTTGGGTAGTATGTTTTGTTCCATTTTACGTTCAAATTCATATTTTAAAGATAATGCCATCTAGTTAATAGATAAAATTGAACCTTCTTTATTTTTCTATCTCGTACAATAAAAGGACCCTTGATGTCTTTGAAAATTTTCTTTCAATTTCCTTAAGTACCATAACCGTTTAATTTAACTAATTAGGGTGTGTTTTGGTCGGCTGAAATGATATGAACTTAAACTGAACAGAACTGAAAAAAACTGAACTGAACTGAAAAAAACTGAAAGATGTTGAACTGAACTGAAAAAAACTGAAGACAGTTATAATTATAACTAAAACTGAACTGAACTAAACTGAAAAAAACTGAAAGATGCTGAACTGAACTGAAAAAAACTGAAGACAGTTATAATTATAACTAAAACTGAACTGAACTAAACTGAAAAAAACTGAAAGATGCTGAACTGAACTGAAAAAAACTGAACTATAGTACTACCGACGAATAAAACACAGCCTAAAGCTAATGAAGCCAAATTAAACTCAACCAAGTGGACTCAGCATTAATTCAATTCTTATCCAGTTTTATTAATTCAATTTGCTCCCTTCTTTGTGCCCAAAAATTTGTAAATAACATACAGTATTGGGTGTACCCTAATATCGTACACCTGAGTGCTTCATGTACAAATTCCTTCAAGCGTATTTTAATTTACTTTTTACAATTTTTGGTTTCCCGCAAGGTGTCCATAAGCCCTTTAGGCCCAGAGTTAATCACCGTTCAGAGTTAATGGTTGCACACTTGCACCTCTTGCTAATTAGAGCTTTCCAACACATTTAATTAAACTCAATAAAGACTTACACTCTTACTCCAACCCTGTTTCTAGTTCTAGTTCAATATTTTCCAGTGTTTCGGTAAGATCCGCTCCCAAGGAACATCCCTTGATTCTGAAAATACGAGAAAAGTGGAGTCGTTCTCCAATTTTAGGCCGGGGACACCAACTATTGTAGGCTAATCTTGCGATTTGAATCATGAATATCTTGGATATACTCGTACATGTACAAAATACACGTGATGACGTAGGAATAATGTAGTTGCTGACTAGTTTCTGAGTTGGAGTTGAGACTTACATCTGAATCTTGGTTCCCCCCTATAATTAGGTAGCACCATATGAAGCACAAATGGAAGCGGATCATGATATGTAATGAAGGTTGTAGGCCTTGTAGGCGTTGTAGCCTTGTTGAACATTAGGTGTTGGAGAATATAGGCGTATGCTTTTGGAAGTTGGAACGTCTGCTGGTTTACCCTGTGGCTGGCTACACAGTTGCATATCCGGACAAATAAAATGAAATGAGAACTTACACGACACTATGGGCTTGCCTGGATTGGGGTTAAAAGGGGAGTAATAATTCAAGGAGTAATCATTATCAGGGTTTGTTTCACTTTGGCAATCCCCAAATTATCTCTCCTTTAACTATCTCTCCCCAAGTGCCGTGAATCATTACTGCCCCTCCCTCACCTGGAATAATTCCCAGATCTTCCTTTTTCTCCCTTCCCAACCTATCTCACCATAATAAATTCCATCAACAACCCTCATTCCCTCTCTTTTCACCACCCAACCAAACCAACAAAAAAACTCCTCCAGTATTCAATTCTCCCTAAAACTATTCAAGAGGTAATGATTTTACCATGAATCATCTTTCCTGAATAATCCCAGGTGATCCAGGCGAGGCCTATATGCATACAATCATGTAATCTCGATATATCTAATTATTTCATTTTGTCGACGATTTTCTTTGAATACTCGGGGAACAACCCTGAACTACGATACAATACGTTAAGCTCAACAAGACTAAAATTTTCAACCTCGGTGTTTCAGTTCATGGACAAACCACGAAAATGCAAAAGACTATGACGTACCATTCTTCTAATCGGGACTGCTCATTTTCGTGAAATCAAATACCGTTTGAACGAGGTCTCGAGTTCGAGCCTCAGCGTATACAAAGATTCTTATTGGGATACTTGTAAATGTTTGTGTTTAATGGGCCAAGAGATGTCCACAACACTAGAGAGGTTTCAACCTAAAACCAATTGCTGATAGGTGGAGGGGTCCTCTAGGCTATAAACATCTCAAGGCTTAGTCATTTTGTCAATGTGGGACAAAGTCCCTTTGTATATCTCAACACCCCGCCTCACGCAAAGGGCCATTTTGGACCGACCACTATGGGCCTGAAGCGTGGACATACCTCTTTGGGCGTCGCACGTGCGTGGGCTCAACTGGGCGAAATTAAACTGAATGTACCCCGCCTCACTGAAATGCCTCTTACTGGGATTTGTTGCCTCTTACTGGACTGTGTGGGCTATTGGAAATGCACAGGCTCAAGGCCCGCTCTGATACCATGTAAATGTTTGTGTTTAATGGGCCAAGAGATGTGCACAACACTAGAGAGGTTCCTACCTAAAACCAATTGGTGATAGGTAGAGGGGTTCTCTAGGCTATAAACATCTCAAGGCTTAGTCATAGCACACAAAATGCGGATATGCATTGTGAACCACTCGTTTTATCTATGATGGATATAAGAAATTTTTAATATCCGTGACGACAATTTTTAATATTAGTGATGACATAATTTATTATCCGTCTCGACGGATTGGAAAACTTGTGGGGACAAATAGGAGGTCAGGGCGGTAAAGGAGAGGGGAGGGTATGGTAGGACGGTGGAAGGGGAGTTGAGGGTCGGCTCGAAAAGGGATGGGGGAGAGGGGAGTCCGCCGACGATATCGGCCCAAGAAGGGATGGGGGAGAGG
>ONZK01003235.1:147931-168290 GCA_900322385.1 Pharnaceum exiguum
CAAACACTGGATGGTCCTGAATTGAGTTGGACCAAACCAAATCTAACATGGTGAAAAATAGGGATCTACACGAGACAAATGAAGAGCACGTAGTCGACATTTTCGAGCCATAAGTTGAAATTGAAAGAAATTTAGTTGAAGAAAATATGATATTTCAAAGGTGTTTTCAATCGTTTTCAATGGTCTACTTACAAATACCCGGTGTAAACATATATCAAGTTTACCTAAAAATTAGGGGATAATATTTGGGGCCTTTTTCATATGTATTGTGCAAATGAAAATCCTTGATATTGAACTATATATACTATAACAAAAATAATCGAGTGTAAATCTCTGTTCAATTGGGTGCTCGAGGTCAGAATGTACGCAATCTTACTTATGTTTAAGAAAATAAAGAGGTTGTTTACGAGAATGAATTATATATACTCATGTTTCTTTTTATTTAACTACAGCAATTGAGGAGGTGTACGGCTGTACCCATCTAAAATGAAACTAATAATGTGATGTTGTTGTTGTAGTAGCAATTAAGGAGCTACTTAAAACTACCGGTGTACTTCTGTTGGAATCGCCCTTAGTTTGAGGGATACACTCTCATGAAATTGAAATTGAACCCATGTGGAGACCATGTGGAAGATAGTTTTCCTTTCCTTGTTTGCGGAACCAAAATTAAGACCTCCAAAATTAATAACCTTTGCGCTGGTCTTTTATATCTACGGGGCCCCAAGCGTGCTTTCGCTTCCTTGTCTCACCTCATTTCCGGATCCTGCCAATTCATCCCTTCCCAGTTCCCATCCTACAGGAGTACGTTTTATCTAACAAGGCAATGTGTGAAGAACTAATGCGAAGCACCCTGACATTTAACTTATTTCTGTGTACACATAGTGCATAGAAATCTTTGGCCTCATTTGACAATTAAATAATACTTGGTTTAACTAATGTGGGGTTGGTTGGAGTGATACTCAGTTTCATACCGTTAAAGCGCGATCTAGGGTTCGAGCCTCAGCAGAGACCCGAGACTCATCCATCACAACTAGTTGTGCGGCCTGGGTCAGGTCTGGATATAGTTGGAGCGAAACTCTGATGAACCGGACGGGCAATAAAAACAATATTTAGCGAAAATTATCTCCAAAGGTATTTTTCCTTTGTAATTTTTTCCTCATTCTCCCTCCTTCTCCACCGCCTCCATCACAAATAACCTATCTATATTCTCTATGGGGATCTTGAAGAGTACTTTTGATCATTTTGGATGGTAATTTACTTTTATTTTGGTAACAATAGAAAAGTTAGGCCAATACCAAGTAGTTAGCAAGAATAGTTTAGTTATATTAGACTATTAGTACATTCAACTTGTCAAAGATGCTTTTGATAGATGACCTCCCGAAAAAGTCATTTTTAGTAAGCAGATGAACGAGGACAAAGCTTAAAATGACAAGTTATAGTTTCTGGGGAACGATACCTCGTCACATGTCAGCTCACTAAGTTACTAAGTGGTAGAATATTAGTCAATGAGTTTTTTCCATTCGCAATGGGAGTTGAACCTCACTACAGGCAATTCAACTTGGTTACAGGTGATGGTTTATGGATTAATCTGTGTTCCAACAACAACCCAAGTTCTAGACGTGGACCACGATATTGATCCAAGCCCGTTGGAGTAGTCGGAAACATTACATCAAAAATTGAAAATGAAGGGGAAACAATTGCTCACAAATGCTTTTGTCAACTTTCATAGACTAGCTATGACTATGATGAGAGTATGAGGATCTCTCACTTGCCTCCTCAGTCTACCTAATGAGTAATGATACGTGTGAGGCTTGATTCACTTGTACCACGCTGATTTGAATTTTCTCCTTTTCCCTCACTACGTTTTCATTAGCATGATTGTTGTCTTTATTTATTGACTAACTATGGGGAGTTTTGTCAATGTGGTAGCCTATCCATTTCTTAGTACACACGTGGAATTGAATAAGATCTTTTTTTTTTTTGATGGAAGGAATTGAATAAGATCTTAACAAGACTAAACTTTAGCTTGATTGATTTGGTACGGAGACTTGAGAGGTTAAGTTGTTCTTTAGTTACGATTCTTCCCTGATTTCTTCGAGCAGAGAATACACAATGATGGCAATCTCCGTTTCCATTAGCAAAAGCGTCACCCTCTCCTTAAACCCGAATTTAATTACTGAATAGAATTGGACTTTTTGAAATTGCACTGCAATGAAAATGCAACTGTCAAATGTCGAATTCCAGTATCCACTAGGTTATGCTAAATGGAGTTGAAATGTTGAATAGAACAAAGTTCACTTATAAATACGAGTATAATTATTGAAACCTAAATAGTCAATCAATATCATCTATCCTATTTCGTGTGCCATTTGTATATCATACTTCAACCATGGTGGTTCGTAACTGTGGATTGTATGAATTTGTATGTGGTACACCCGGTTTTACGTGCGAGTTACATTACAGTGTCCTTTATATTATGTCTGATTTCCAATTAAAAAGAACAAAATGGAAGTCCAATTTTTACTTATATTACCTTAATCCAAATGAGAGGTATGCGGTGTTAGGTACACTCGCGTGTATGATGTAATTTGTCAAAACTAAAATCATATATATTATAAATCATAGTTTGTAAAGATTTCACTGAGGAGCAAGAAGTTCAAATAATATATGTAAATCATAATTTGTCAAAACTGAAATCCTATATTGTAAATCATAGTTTGTAAAGATAAGCCTTGTTCTTTCCCCTAAAAAAAAAAAGATAAGCTAGCCTTGTTCTTTTCAACAAAAAAAAAAAACAAGTTAGATAAAAACACTTATGTATAAGTGTAATGAGTTTTGGTATCGACACTAATGCTTTATCATATGCTCCATATGTATCACAATAGTTGCTAACATTTGTTTTTTCAAAGTCTTCAAGGCACTACTTTGACCAACGATAATTATAAATTTACAATATAAAAATTTATTTCGTTTACATATATCAAAAATATAATTGATTAGGTGTATAATGATTTTTTTTTCTTTATAACTCTATATACATTTTCTTGAATTAATGGTCAAAGATTGTAAATGTTGACCACCAAAAAGCAAATGTTGCAAGTAATATAATATGATACTGAGGGAATTGATGTTATTAAAATTTCATTATGTAACTTTTCTTAAGTCTAATATAATAAAAAAAAATGAGGAGTTGGATATTCTCCATTACTGTAAATTCCAATATCGAGATTAGGGGTGAAGATCTACCCACAAAGCACGACCCCTTGCTAGCCCCAAGTCATCAACGGCTAAATTCTCCTTCGGAGAAAATTTGCGTTCATAATTGAGTAACTAAACAAAACTTTTCATTTTATTTAATTCATGAGTTCTATAAGCTCTACTAATGCTCAATTATAATACTTACTTTGGAGAAGATATTTGAAAAAAAGAACTTTGTGAACAAAAACTTTAGCTCGTATAAGAATGGTCTAAAATGGTTATTTAAACCATAACGAAATAGATTTTTTAGAATAACCTCCTTACACTAATGTCTTATAAATAAGACCATCTGGAGAATGCTAGAGTAAAGAGTAACTTGGTGGGTCAGAAACCGATAGTGTAAATGTGCCATCTATCACTAAAATAGTAAAATCAACAAACTACCAATCTTAAATTATAGAAAGAGATAGAAAGAAAATTTGGTAGGTCATTAATCCGGAGGGTTAGAGAATTTTTTTTCTAATACCTTTTAAACTTTGAGCAACTACAATTGACATGCACAACGAGCACAATATAATGTAAATAAAATGGACCAACTGAATTAAATGTATCTATTCTTACAATCCAAAACACTTTGATAACTCAAAATGTGAGTAAATGTGATGAAAATTGATGAAAAGTAATTTTGTAAAAAAGTGTGGAAAAGTAAATACGAGGAATTCTCAAGTTTTCATTATTTGTTTAGTTTAATGAGGAAATGGAGAGAAATGTCAGATTTTTCATTTGTTAGGTAGTCTTTTTCTCAGATTTTCCCAGTTTTTCCACCATTTTTGGGAGGAAAACTATAGAAAACAGAAAAGGCCCAATATAACTAGAGGATTTCTCCAGTTTTACTTAAATTTACTTTTTTCTAGTTTTCCTTTTTATAACCAAACACAACAGATTTTTCATTTCTTCAGTTTTTTAAATTTTCTATAATTTTCCTAATTAACTAAAGAGTTCCCAAACTGAGTGAAAAGCTTTGACAATTCGGTTGTGGATTCGGCGCCACTCATATACTACAACTCTACAAGGCATCAACCAAAATGAAGAAAGAGGCCAATACAAAAAGACTTGAAAATTAAATGAAAAATTTTCAGTAAAATAAGTTGGAAATGTATCCATGACATGCAGCAAAAGTTAGGTTTGTACAACATTAGGGGGGAAAGAAAACTCTTGCCTTATATTCTTGCTTGATAAAGCAAAATCATTCTTTTTCTTTTATTTTCTTTTGCATGTTCGGGCTTAAGTTAAGGGCTTTCGCCCTGGTGGTGGGCCACAGCCCACCCATGTGCCTGCATGTGCTGTGTCTTTCTATTGAAGCCCCACCATTTTTTTCCCCCTCGCTCCAATTCTTCCCTTTTCTGTTTTCTCCCACCCCACAGTCCCACACCACTAAAATAAATGGCATTGTTTCCCTCATGTTCTCCTTCAATTCCTAATCCACTCTCTCCCCATTTCTTTCATTTTCGATCTCAGTCTCACATCATCCTGCTAAAGAATTGCTTTGCAGAGGTAATGAAATCCCATTCTTCGTTTGTATTTAATTTATTTATACGAGATTTTTCATGGAAGTGATATGTTTATATGTGTTGTGTATATGTCGTGGTGACATGATAATATAAACTACGGATTCATAAAAGCGTTCAGGTTTATTGTCAGAAGAACATCCCATGTTGTTCAATTTCTTAGCATTTTGCAATAAATACATAGTCATAGGTGCTAGCATTCATCACACACACTTCGTGACATATATACAGTATAAAACAGTAGTCATCAGTAACTCGATCACTATACAAATATGCAATGTGTTACAATTGCAATGACAATAATATGTACCATTTGTCCACCTTTGCAAGTTTGCATGCAATTTACACAAAAAAACGTTTGAGGAAATCTATGGGCAAATTGAAAATAGTGAGAACAATAATATTTTGTATTTGAATGATCAATATTTTACCATATGGCCACCCTTTTTCATCGTACATCTCCTTCCAATGTTTTCCTTGCAAATTAACGAAAGAACACAACTGATCGATGTGCAATTTGTATTTGAATGATCTACAGAACCATAATGCATTCTCAAAACTCTCTTAAGAGAGAATTCCTCAAGAAATGGGTAAGGGGCCTTCAAAGATATAGCTCATCAAAATCAAAAGAGAACATGAGTTTGCTAGAAAGGAAAAAAGCCGTAAAGCTAGCAGCCGACCTAGCAATGGCTTCCACAAGAAATAATAATGGCATCAGGAGATCATACTGGAGCCATGCCCTTATTTCCAAAGCTTCAAACGATAGTGAAACGAGTTCATTAACAAAGCAAATTTTGGGCGGACAAGATGATAACTCAAATGCTAGCCATGTTACATTAAAGCGAGGAGCTATTGGAAGAAATTATTACAGGAAGAAGATTTCGTCAAGGAAAAGTACTATGTGCAATGTCAAGAAATATGCACCTAGGAAATGTGGACCGTCGTTTAATAATCCGAAGGTGAGAGCTAGATCAGTGGCGAAGCGATTGGTAAAGAAGAGAACAGAAATTCTAAGAGGTCTTGTACCTGGAGGAGAATCAATGGATGAGTATTCTCTGATTAAAGAAGCCCTCGACTACGTTCTCACACTTCGAGCACAAGTTGATGTTATGCACCATATCGCAAATTCTGCTCAGCTCTGCGATGATAATAAAAAGTAAATACTTAGCTAGTGTACAATACGTACGTATTAATCGATCCTAGGATATATATTCTCTATATATAATTTATTAATTAATGCATTTTGGGGACTATTTTTGGCTCATTTTAGCTAAGTAATCGGTAATTAAAAATGTTGATGCTGTCCTCTCAACAACTAGCGGTGAAAAGTGCTTCATTGGCTGTGACATGTACAGTTGAAGTGATGCGAAAGTCAATTGAAATAGAGTAATTTCATGGTCATCTGTCATCTTTCTTCGTGGTTTTTTGACTTCTATTGTTCCATATTTTGAGTTGACAAGAAGTCAATAAGTACCAAAATGAGGAATTTTAAAGCCAACTGTACTTTACAAGAATCCCCCATGCGGCTAGCTGTGCTTATGGATTTGGGATTCGGATGAAAGGACGTACGTTACCTTACGATATAATTGCAGATTTGCAGTTTAACCCTGGAAATTTCGTAACCAGGAACACGTCCATTTTTGAAATATTATACGCCCTAAATTATGAATCCATACCATACTAAACTCTTCCTGCGATCTTATAATCAGTTTGCGCAATTCATGCGTAATGCCGGATGGCAATTCATAGTCACTAAACTCACTATGTCCGGGTTAGGGCCTACTCCAAAAACACGGAGCATGCGTCTTAGTTCATTAATTTTACAAAAAATCATCAGACCACTAAAACGGAAACGGATAATGACCGATGACACCAGGCCACAGTTTGCATATGTTTCAATTTCAAGAAGAGCCGCAGTTTGTAACTACTTTGTAGTTCGTATTTTGAAGTGTGAACTTGTGACCACTATAATGTAGATAATTAATCACATGCAAGATGCATGTGACGATGTGAGTATGTGAGGAGCCTGAAGCCCTCACTGTGACACTGATTAAGCTAAGGATTTTATTAAATTTAACAAAAGCACAAAGATACGGCTGTACGGAGTATTTGTAATTTGTAAACACGATTTAAATTGCAGGGCAAACAGGTGTGTCATGCTTGACTGTTTTGTCCAAGGCAGGAGGCTGCATAAATTGTGACAAGATGTGGTCATGTGGAGTTCATAAACTAGCAGAGTAGTAGCTACTAGCTGGGCATGTAGGCTTGTAGCCATGTGAGACCGCGAATTACTAGTCAGACGCCCCACTAGATGTCTATGCATATGCATAGCCAGGTCATTTAGTTCCTTTCATGTGGCTACTCCTTTTGATCCAAGGAGGAAACTTATTGGAACGGTTCAGTACAAGCTAGTGTACAACCACAGAAACTTTGTACTCCGTACAACATCATTACATCAAGTCATCCACCATGATCGGGTTAAGGCATGTGTAATGGAAGCTAATCAATTTTGCAAGGTTGCTTTCATATATCACATAAGCTAAGACTAATGTCTATCTAATTTGTATTTTTGTTTACAATGGTTAGTAACTTTGGTTTGTGTGATTGGGTCCAAACTATAAAATCATGTTACCATATTACAATATGTGAGCTTTCATTTTATAAAGAAAAAAGAGTCAAGTAGCTCTAACAAGCCTGCTTGTTTGGAACTTTAATTTTACACTGTTGGGCTAATGACACATGGGGTCAAGGAACCATCCAAACATACCATTACACATGCCCTTAAACATTGGGAAAATCTTTGGTACAGTGCACCACTATTACTCTGGATTGTAAAAGGAGTTTTTATATTATTTTTTTAGTAAATAATTTTTTGGATCGATCTGCAAACTCCACTACAATCAAAAATTGAAAAGTTGATTGAAGTGAAGCAAATTGTTTCGAATTGAATTAACATGACCTTATATAACTTCGATTAAGATTAATCCCTTGAATAAAAATTTAATGTGACTAACTGCTATATTACAAAGGTGTACATTTTCTTTAATTAGATGCGCTTCTTTGACCTTATGTGGATATATTTGTTGTAAAAGAAGAGAGAGTTACATCAAAATAGTCTTGTCAATCGAGCTAAAACTCTTACTTGATTGTTTTATTATTGTATTGTTCATCAAATTCTCTTTATGTGGCTCTTCTGAAACTACATGATAAGAATGTTCTAATGGTATAAAAATTTAATGAGCATGAATTTGTATCACTATTGCAACTTACTATGCTTGCAAGCTATTAGTTGAATTGAAGGATTTTAACTATTGAGATAAACAGAACTAAATGATGAAGTTTAACATATATAAGTTGGTAAAAAAAATGAGTTGTTGAAATATAACAAGATTGATTCGACACTGTGTAAGGTAGGTGGCCGAAGAACATCCTTACATCTTCATCCATGAAACGATTATAACTATAAAACCATATCATTATACCACACACAACAAAAACAAAAACAAAAACAACAACAACAATAACGAGTGTAAATTCCATTCAATGGGGGTACTCGGGTCAGGATGTACACAAGCATACCTTTATTTAAGAAAACAGAGAGGTTGTTTCCGAGATTGTCCAATTGCTGCATTGAAGTATTGACTTCTAACAATTTCACCAAAAATAAGAAGTATTGGTTTTCATAATCATTTTTCATTATACCACACACAAAATACAATAATAAGCACAATATGGGAAATTGAAAAATGTACAATAAGGGTTAAATTAAACACAACATCAATTTATTATAAAATATGGGTCATCATCCAACAATATTATTTAATCAAATGGTCATAAAATTACATACGTAACAAAAAGTACGATTAAACGATTTCTAACAAATTTGGTGTCTTTGTACAAAAAATGAGGTTTAATTAAAGACTTTTCTTAAAAATAAATTTATACTCGTAATTTTATTTAATTTTAAACCTCAAATATATATTTTATTTTCATGATAATTATTATTTTTCTGTTTTATAAAAGTTACAGCACACCCGTTATCTAACACGGCAACACCCTTCTTGCCTCGATGACTATAAATACGGCTTTCTTTGAAACATTTCCCGCTAAATCAAAGCACCTTGGAAACTTCTCCTTCTTTCATAAACACAATGAAATTGTTCAAAAAATGGTCATTCTATAACCCCTTGTTGAAACCCATTTCACGAATTTGTACATAAACTTACTAGCTCATTAAAAGAACAAAAAGAATACCCTTTTAGAGTTTTAAGCGTTATTCAAATTGCCCATTTCAACAGACGCCCACCAACTGGTTGATGAAATGCTGAACCGGAATGAAACAATGAAGCTTAGTTCTCTGGTTGAAACTAATCAGCCGCCTGAAGGGTTAGTTTTTTCACCAGCAGCATGTTGTTAAATGTTAATCATTAAGAATAGTTATGTAGAGATTAATCATTAACCAGAATTAACTCGTAAAGTCGATAATGAGTTCTTCGTGTTCTGTGTGTTGAACTTTATGTATAGTGCAGAGGTGCTTGTGAGAAGAAAGTTGTAGTATTCAGAGTTCATACAGAGAGCCCTATAATATATATTCCTTCGTATTCACAGCTTCATTTGATGTGATCATGTGGTGTGTTCTCAGAATTGTTAACTTCATCGCTTCCTTTAGTAATTTAGTGTGATTGTATGACTGATAAGTTGCAGGCTCTGCTAATAAACATTTCTTTGAGTCAGGAGATTATATACTTAACTGAGAAGGGATACTTCTGAATTTAAGACTTTACTGACTTACAGTATATATTGATCGGAAATATGCATTGAACTGTAAAGTCTACACATGATGAAATCTCACAAGGACAAATGAGCAGATCAAAACATAGGGCTTCACAGTTAGCTCACCTAGCAACTTACTAGATCTTTCTTCTTATAGTTTAAGCTTTAAGACATGTTTTTCTTTGCATAGTTTGGTGCTCTCAACTGGATGCTTATATATTATTTGATTTCTTTATGTTTTGTATTGTACTTATACATTACTTGCTTATTTTCTGGTGGGCAGTTGAACAGTTATAATGAGAGGTGCGGATCGTTGATGATGACCTGGTACAGGCAAATGAAGCTTATTGTGAATGGAGTTCAGCAATGAAGGAGTTACTTGACATTGACATCAGTGAGTTTGGGGAAAATACTGCAATATAGAATAATATACAGGCTGCAAGATAAACTGTATCTAAATTTCTCGTCAAGGCAGAGTTTGAGAAATCCCTTCCAACGTGCAACAAAATGTCATTCATTACATAATCATATACATAATGCTCTATTCAAGCTGGGCATACCAGACACCATCAATCTTCACATCTTTAGGAACCTTTGCACCCAAGTCAGTGTCTGATGGCTGGATGCTTTCGAATACTCCAATAAGCTCTCCAGTATCAGGCTTGCTACCGGTGACAGTTAAAGTGATGGTACCTGTTGAAGATGCAGTATTCTTGTTGTTCTCCTTCAAAAGATCTTCCTCATCTCCTCTTCCTCCAGCCGGTAATGCCACTGCATTGTCATATCCGGTAGAACCACCTCTGCCCTTTGGGTCTAGGAAAGATGAACCACGGTATGAAGGAACAAGGAAATCTCCACCGAATTTCTCGGGCTTGCCAGTAGCAACAAGCTGCTTGACGGTGAAGAGGAATGGCACTCTTTCCCCACCAGGAAGCTGCACTGTGACTGCTGCGTAGTCAATGCCATCTTTTTCCTCGAATTTCACAGTCCCGTCTTCTGAGACTTCAAATGGTCCCTCCATCTCGTCAAGAGTGTAGGTCAAACGGGTCATGAGCTTGGTCTCTTGGAAATCTGGAGCGGAGTTCTTGCTTACTCCCTCGGCTTTAACTAAGAATTTGGTAGGCTCAAGGCAGAACTTCTTTGCTTGGTACTTGCCTGCCTTGATGGCGAAGGATCCAGATCCACCTTCAATAGTGGGGCACTGGTTGGCAGTTCCAGTACCTTTTACTTCGAGGTATGTCTTGCTCTGGAGCTCATCGAAAGTTAGTCGCTTTGCGCCCTCTGCGTTAGCTCCCTGCCAAAGGAATGTATTGCAGATTATAAAATCAGTTTCTTCGTATTGGTTTTGGATCATAAATTACCAATTTGTTGTTGGCCAAAGTCATATAATGCATGCTAACATAATAATAATCATGCAGTCTGGCTTAATTTGGAGGCAAACTGTTTATTTCACAAATTATTTTGAATCGCTTAGTGTTTGAATCAACATTTTCTCAGCATGCATTCTGATTAACGAATTAGTTCAGAGTTCGTTACAGCTTCTTCCAAAATTTTAGGTCTTACAGAACCAGTGATATTTGTTGGTGGAATTTAAAAATTTGGATGATGTTACTAGCTTCCTATTATAAGTCCCGAAACAATGCTGTTTTCCTGCGGCGGCTGCATGATGTTACACATATGCATACAATGTCAGACCTACAAGTTTGACATACTCTTATTCGTTTCTGCACAGTCATGATATATGCTCTATCTTTTGATCAGTTCATGCAATGATTTTTCAATTACAATTTTTCTGGAGGAGGACTTGAATCACTTGATGGACAGCATATGCCTTGACTCATGATGCAAGTGCTAAGTTATTCATGAATCATGCTGTTTACGCTATTGTTTTCATCATGAAATTAGTCTTAGATATGTCGAGACAGTTCAAAAGCAGAGCATCACTAATAATATATCAGTCTGTCACCCGTAGTCAGCAAGTGTCTCATATAACTAACTATGCTAATGGACCCGGATGGGATCCAAAAGACAAAGAGTGATCTAACTAGTATGCTCATAACTAAGTACTTGATCCTTACACACTTGACATAAACCTTTGATTGAATAATAATATTCACTGAACTACAACAAGAGGTTTTACAAGTAGTTGATCAAGGTAAACATACCGAGGCAAGGAGGGCAGAGGTGGCGAGAGCAAAGCCAGCAAGCTTGGTGGCATCAACACATTTTTGAGCGAAGTTCTTAAAATCAGACTGGTGAGATAGGGATGCCTTGACAACGTTTTGGGGCCTCAGTTGTAGGCTTTTCTTGGAGGGTACCTTTGAGGATATGAAAGTAGCTGCGGCTTGAATTGAGGTTGCCATGGTTTTCCCTGACACTACCCCTGAAACTGAGTACAAGTAAGAGGCTTGTGTTTGGGGAAGTAATATTTCAGTTATTTTTGGTGGCTTGGCTTTGTTATGGCTATAATAATAGTAGGATAAAGAGATAGATCATAGTAGATAAGAAGTTTTTCTATTGGCCAATAACATTTTGTCCCCTTTTTCATAATTTCCACGTGTCATAGTCTGAGTCACATTTTGTGAATCAAAGTCTGGGATTTGTGTACCACAAAATTTAGTACTGAAGTACTATTTGTCAAGAATGAATTTCAGAGAGCATACTACTTTTTATGCTCTCTGAATATAAACTCTATAGGGTAGTAATATTTTCTTTATTTTTTTTAAAGCAAATCTATGTAGTTCGTCTCTGCTTATGAACTTCTTGATGCTTATTATGTCATTGTTCTAGTTCGTCCTTGTGTTGTATTAGAAAATGTTGGACGAAATTAAATTTACGGAATTGGATATATGTACTATGTAGTAGTTACCTGGTCTCGAAGTTGGATAGGGTATTGTGTATAGTCCAGAAAATTTCAGGAGCCATGTGATTTCACTTGAAGAATGTAATTATTAACTGGATAATGGCACTCTTGCATAGGTTTTCTGATGAAATACAACACAAACAATAGTCTAGTATTGATCTGAAACAGCTTAGTATGGATCTAGGAGTTAGGATGTACGCAACATAGCACTTGTGTAATGGCCTGTCAAATGGGATAAACTGGAGAGGTTCTTTCAATCACCATAAACTGTTCCAAGTAATGACAAAATCACTTGTCCCATAAACCCAATTATGTTGAATATGAGCCAGAAGTATAGGCATAGCTGAAACTGAACCACCTGGCCGAAAATTCTTTTGCCTCTAGAAACCAACCATTTAGGCAAAACCGTCTTTGTACCTCCCCAGCAAGGTACCCAATGATCTCAATATATAGTTCGACATCAAGTTAATTTTGACAATGGCCAGTGCTTGGTGTCAAATGCAAGCAACGAGCCAACCATCTATGTCCTTAACTCCTCTGCAATAGTGTGTCATACACAAACTGAATTTTGAGTCAAATAATGTGCGTACTAGTACTTGATTCCGATTTTTCTTCTGTGCAGCTTATACAGATCCTAGAACAACTGCACTGACAGTCTGACATATCTTCATTAGGCTTTGCTCGCTTTCCCCGTTGTGATTAGTGACTTGTTTGAAGCCCGCATACAGATGTCTGATCAAGATATGCTAAGATCTCCCTGAGGTACAATGCTAATCGCTTGGGCAAAGTATAGTTACTTCGTTTCTGCGATGAATCACTTATTACATCATCGAGAAAACCCACATTGATTCATTGCTTTTGTTATTTCTTGTAATCACGAGATTCTCTGGCCGCAATAAGTACTTATAGGGTTCGTATTGTTGATTAATGCGAACAACAACAACAACAATAGCCGAGTGTAAATCCCCATGTTGATTAAAGCGAAAAAATTGGAAAAATTCAGACACACACAGAGAGTTATACACATCCACCCAGCCACACATACACCCTCATGTTAGATCATCTATTCGTCTACATGATTTTTCTTCCCCCAAGTACTTTTATCTGAGACCATATTGATAATAGATATATGCAACTTTTCCCTTGGTAATCAGATAGGTTTGCAATACTTAATTGAATTTTGTGAATATCTATGTCTCAGGCTCTCAGCCTTACCGTAGCTCGAAAGCCAAACTGTCTTTATTTAACAAACTTAGAGAAACAAATTGATCATAGTTGCTTCCTACCACCACAAGTGGTCCTCTTTGTGATCACACGCCCACAAATACTCTTAGAATGGCTTAATTAGCAAAAGTCAATCAAGCTCTGCCAATGCACATGAGTTAATGATAACCCCAGGCAGGCAGGCACCCACCTCCAAAGTCTATTCAAAAAGACACTAGTCTAGCATCCTTTCCCTCATTTTAAATGTTTCGACAAAAGAACAACCAAGCTCAAAGAAACTTCGACCTTCTCAGTAATTTGCTTTATAATTACAACTCAGTAATTTAGCTTCAAAAAGTAAGCTTGCTCGTGCAAAGTAGCTGTCTTTTCCTTTTTTAGTTTTGCGATTGAATGTTCTTATTCTTTAGCAAAGGCTGTGGTAAACAATGATACACCCCTTATTAATTAATTGAAAAGGAGCTTAACTAATTACAACAATGATTAATGTCTCAAATTCTTTTCTATCCAAATGCATGCATAATTATCATGTCTGGGTAGTTACCATATATGATCTATGAGTTTTCCTGACGGCTGATCATTTGACATTATTTTCTTCTCAGTACTTTGATGTGTTTATGAGTATATCAGTAAAATATGAAGCCTCTTATACGCCATTCTATGTTTCATTTTAAGATTTCGCACGAGAGTTTCTATCGTGCTTCGATTAGCATGTGCAGAAGTGCTTCTATCAGAGGATCGGCAAGTGATCTGATAGAAGGTACTCATCATAAGCTGTTCGATCTTGTTTTTTTATGGTGTGATTGAATAGGTTTAGTACTTTAGTTTGGCTGTTTGGTTCATATTGGCTTTGGTTCAGTTCAAGTCGGTAACAAGCGAGATGATCGAACAATGCGGACGTGTTGCGTCAATGCCTAAACAGCTAAATCAAATCAGATAGCTGTGACTTTATGGGTGAATTTGGGTTGTTTTCAAGTGCTAAAGCTTTGGGAAGGGTTGAAAGTGCCTTTCATCTACAGATGAGTAATGGCTGAGTTTGGGGTTGCTGTAGCAAGTGCTGTGCTGTAGTAAGTGCTATAGCTGTGAGGTGCTGCAGCTGTGGCTGAGAGTGCTTTCACCTACAGCTGGGGAAGAGGTGAGGTGAAAAAACAGCTTTCAAATCCTAAATTTGAAAAGTGCTTTCACTCAAAGCACTTTTGAAAAAAATGCCAAACACCCCAAAAAAATAAAAGTGCTGCCAAAAGCACTTTGAAAGCATTTCAACCTCAACCCCAAACGCACCTGTGAGATGAGAAAACTGCTTTCAAATTTTATATTTGGAAAGTTCTTTCTCTAATAGCACTTTTAAAAAATTTACCAAACACCATAAAAAATACTGCCGAAATCACTTTAAAAGCACATCTATCTCATTCCCAATCGCAGCCTATATCAATTTGCAGAGCATGGCGAAGGAAATAAATTTAGGGAACATTGGACACCTGGCTGGCGCTAACATAAGGGGGGTGAACATGCCAAGTGGAAATGGATCATTAGCCAGCCATTATTAAGTTGTTAACCATATCAAAATCCGAAGGAGAACCCCTCTTCTTTATCATTGTTCACACTTTCCAACTATGCAATACCTGATCCCTATATTCTTCTTTCTTTTTGAGCTAGTTCCAGTGTTATCTGACACTCTTTTTGGCAATGACAAGAACAACCTACACGATCTCATTCGTTTAACCGTTTTGAGAGATCTCTCGCACAGTCGCAGGCATCACTATCCCCCATGTATAAGTGGTCACTCTTAGACTCTTAGTTGAGCTTCTTAACCTAGCTATACACTATTGTTGGAATTTTATTTTAAAAATTATAAGTTAACAGACTAATACCGAGATAGTACACATTTAACTAAGCCAGTTACATCCACATTCCAGTTGTTTTATATATACTATCACAAAAATAAGTCCAGCAAAAATTCATCAAAATTTAGAAACTTTGAACATCCGAGAATCTAAAAGGAAAGGCACCTTGAGTCTTGAAATTTACTGTTCGATGCAGGTGAACTGATTACCATACATTTATTAATTAACACAATTTCATGTTATCGATCAGGGTACACTGTTTTTTAGAAAGTGCTCCTGACAAGTAATTTCATAAGGCTCGAACTTGAAATCTAAATTAAAAGATGAGAATGATAAACCACTCACACCAACCACATATCGGTTATCAGGATACGGAGTTTTTCTTTATTTTGAGTAAAGTCGATGATAATACAAGTAGTGAGGAATTGGAAACATTAATGAGGTAGTAGTACATAATTGTATGTTTAAGACAGTTTTCCACAATTTTGCTTTATCTAATGAAATAATGATTAAAAAGTAGAAAGGAAACCGGTTACTCCAAGTGATCCTAATGATATTGAGAGAAAGCACTGTTTCCCTTTTCACCTACTGTCCAAGTAAACAAAGCCTCCTCTTGAGCTTTTTAATAGTTAATTGGCAATATGGACCATGCTGTTCGTTAATGTACGGATATAATAACGACTAAAGGGGACGACAAAATACATGCTGCCAATTTCCAAGAGCTATATATGTGTATCAAACACCATGTAACCTATAAGCCCTTCCTCTGAAAAATAGCTTACAAGAAACTAATATAACTTGCTTGCTAATTTATTTGAGCTTAAAACTATTTGCTTAAAAATGAATCATGATAATCTCATGGTTTCAACAGTTTCTGAAGCGCATCCTGAAACTTTGGACTTCCTTTCTCGTGCTTGGTGCAACCTTGCTGTTGAAGCCTTACAACCTGAGTTGCGGGATCAATCGTCCATCCTTGTCCGCGATAACACCATGAAATCTATGGAGAGTATTATGGTAAATAAAAAAATTCTCCTTCCTGTTTACAACGAGTAGTCACGTACGTACGAGTTGGTCTACTTTAAATTTTGAAGTGGAAAAGATATTCGGGATGGACTAGTTAAATGCTGAAGCTTCTAATGACATTGTCTACTTTGATTTTTTGAAGATGGGAAGAAACACAAAAATGGATCATGATGCGGATTACATGAAGTCCGTACCTCCTTGGAAATCAAATGACCTCAAGGTACGTACGTACATCTTATAATTGGAATCAAACCCACATTTTTACGGTCGTACGACGACGATGCTCAAAACCACTAGCTAAGATCTCTTAATTGATATAGACATAGTATATAAAATATTGTACATCCGTATACTAGAAACAATGAACCATTTGATCCATAGGAGATCGAGCGTAGAGATCCCGTTTAAGGCATGTTTAAGGTCCCTGTGGTTTCGAAAGCATGCGGCTGAAACTTGAAACAAAAACTGTTTAAAACACTACTGATTTGTGATTGTTTTTGCTCATTTATTTTTTTGTATGTTTTAGTCTTGGATATCGATGCAGCAAGCAATGCACCCAGAACTCAATTACAGTGCTGGCTTCAACAAGAAATGGGTAAGTTAACGATTACTTCGCATGAACACTGTTTGTTGATGATGCACCTCACTAGCTTGGGTGTTGATGACTCGATCGATAATCAATACTATTCTCTTCTAGTCATTTGACTATCCCATATCCTTTTTGTTTTTCTTTCTTGTGTAAACAATCAGTTCCAGTGGAAGTCACCAATTGGAAAAGTGTCAATAAAGAAATGGGTGAAAGAAATAAAGGAAAAGAGGAAGGAGGAGAAGAGACTTCAAAAGGCAGAAGTCCATGCAGCTGTATCCATAGCTGGACTTGCAGCCGCATTGGCTGCCATAGCCGAGGACTCTTCAAATGGAAAACAAGAGCTCGACCACGAGAAAAGCGAAGCCAGGAAGGCTGTTCTAGCTTCGGCTACTGCGCTTGTGGCTTCTCAATGCGCAAAAATGGCTGAGTCTAAAGGAGCAAGAAAGGAACAGCTAAGTAGGGTGATCGGATCCGCCATAACTGGGACTAGCACAAGTGACATAATGACTCTCTCCGCTGCTGCTACTACCTGTACGTATTATTATCATACTCCTAGGTTCAATCATCAACCCCTTTGTTGATTTTATTGAAGCTTTAACTCTTTTAATTCTATTATTTGTTGATTGAAATTGTTCACTGTTCTAATTATATTGGACGTATCTTATGGTCCTTGTTATATGTGACAGCATTAAGAGGTGCTGCCACACTTAAAGCAAGAGGGGGATGCAAGAAAAGGCTAAATGGTGTGCCGATTTTGCCAATCGAAGTGGATAGCAGTCAACTTGATGATGATTTAGATTTTGAGAGTTGCAGATTAGCTCTGGCCAAGGGCACTCTGCTTACCATTGAAACTGCTGATGGTATGAGGTTTCAACCCGCTACTCATTTAGCTTTCTATATCTTTGTTCTAGGTACAAGTATATGTCTGCATTTGCAATTATGCAAAGCTCTTCACACCGGAAAAAACTTGGATAAAATTTGTTTAGGTTAGCTATATTAATTATAGATGGTAGCTCGATTTTTCTTTTTTCTAATTAGAGGGAGACAAGAAGTTGAGATATGATATCAATCAGGAGAATTTAGATAAAAAGGCCACCCTTTCTAATTTGATTTAGACTGAAACCTTCGAAGGGACCGAATATAGAAGTCTCGAAATTCAGCTACGAGTACATCAAAACCCACCGTTTTTCGTTTGATCTAACCCGTAGCAGAAGCATGTTATAATTTGTTGCAAAATTGCGAGCAAAGACGAAAAGAAAAAGGAAAGATGCGCAGTCACAAAGCCCACCACCAGGCCTTCTGATATAAGTCAAGTCTAAACAAGGTGTAACAGGTGTAGGTATATTAGTCATATAAAATGTTTTAGTAGTCATATAAGACTTCTATTAATCATTACACTCATTAGGCATATAAAAATGCATATTAGTCATTACATATCTGTGTCACTGTTGCTGGATTTGGTTTTTATTATTGACGTGTCACCTGATGTAAAGTTACACCAGCAGATGTACAATAGACGAGCTGGCCTTGTGTAGTACGAGTAGTGTAGATTTCAACAACAAATTCCAATCATTTCCGCGCCTTTTCTATTCAACACTACCGTAAAATAACGCAAGTCACTTCATTGTCCATTCAGGCCATCACCTGAAAAGCACAGAGTGGTCATCAAGGATATTTTTGTTTTCAAAAGAAAAACAATGTACTAGTAATAATTTGGGTTTCTTTTCACTTTTCCTTTCTTTTCAGGCAGTAGATATGAAATTCCGTACTTATTGCTTATAGAATGTCACCTTGCAAAAATATCTAATCATTTATTTGATGAACAGGGAAGTGCATGGTGAGGGTGATGTCCTTGCATCTTAACAACGAAGCCAAGGTAAAAGCACTTATTCGCATACGTTTTGTTATTTCAATGAGCTTAGACTGTTAGTCATCACATGTATGATAGAACAATGAAGATCTTAAGTTACAAAACATATTTCTGTTATTGCAGGTGATATTGAAAATAATGAAACGCAGTTTCCTCAATGTCATCGCTAGCAAGAAAGAATGTAAGTCGTCGATTAGAACTGACTCTCGTATGACACGGTCACACGGTGCTATAGAAATTCTGCAGAACAGTACATGATTAAGATGATGTATAATTTTCAGGTCAAGTTCTCGATCAGCATGCAGAGCTATACAAGGATGCAAGGGGGGAAAACGACTATGATACATGTTACCAGATTGTGCTGAGGACAACAAGGGGGGCAATCAAGTTGGATATGGCTGATGACTACTACCGTTACAAATTGTGGGCAACAACCATTGATCAGATGTTGAAGCTATCACCATCACTTGCAAAATATGAACTTCAGTTCTGCAAATACTAAAGTCTGTGTAACTATTCACTCCATGAGTGTTGTATCCTGCTTCTGTATAATCACCACATGTCCTCTTCTTTCAGTTCATATATTGTAAAACTATTGTTGCCACCTTCATATATTGCTACACTATTGGCTATCTATCATCTCTTAGGTAAATTTGCAAGTTCCAATTTAACAGCGCAGTTTCTAGAGGGGAGCCGAAAATCAATGTCATTTTACAGCATAGCACAGGGTGCACTTATCATTGAGACTGCTAGTCATCGTTGTTTCCATCTATCACCACCCGTTTTATAATGTGCTTTTCTAGGGCACATAAAATAAGAGTACAATTGGAGGGTTTTAGGCATGTTCTCCCGTGCTTCTATAGACTTAGCTGACCTAAATTGAAAGTAACTGTAATGAACTCAAAAAACCAAACTTTTTGTTTAATTGTTTTGACAGTCAATCACTTATCAAAACCATATAAACTAGAGTGAGACCTTTTCAATAATCTACTAATAACCACGAATGGATATCGGGAACAACACTTTTTACTAGCGAACTTATTATGCTCGCAAGTTACGAGCTGAAACAGAAGTGAAAGTAATTGAAATGAACTTTTTAGAAGGTGGGGAGAATGCCTTCTGTACTCCATCCCTTGTGTCCACGTCATGGTATTTCTTAAAAGCAGAACTAAACCCCCAAGGGATGATTATAGCGTACACCTTAAGTGTTAAACTTCATTATTCCTTTATCAAGATTCACTAACGAATCTGAAAGGGTCATTAATATACCAATTTTTAATTATACAATTAGTGATGGTTGAAATGAATTAGTGAATGTATTGTGCGAAAGATGATGCATATGTTGAATTTGTGAGTGTGGTGTGCCAACACCTAGGTTGTACACCATGGGATCCCACAGAAAGGAAAAGA
>ONZK01003235.1:192058-208490 GCA_900322385.1 Pharnaceum exiguum
CCCCCCCCCCCCCCCCCCCCCCCCCAACCCCCCTCCCTCCCCATAGAGACCCTATGCAGTGTGCTGGCGTACTATGCAACTGCAAACTACAAACACAACTGAATAGAGCCAATAAAATGCTTGACGTGAACCCAACAAACAATATGCATGATGGTTGCAGATTTATTACAACATGGAGAAAGTGAAAATGAGACATTCTTGAGTAGAAGTAATGGAACAGAGTTGACCTATGAGATCAATTGTAGTTCCATCTTCCACAGTTACTTCATTCATGGAAGCTCCAAGGTCCAGAAGTAACTGGACTGTATCGAAATGACCATTCAATGCTGCCATATGAAGCGCTGTGAGACCTCCATCTGCAGGTTTGTTGACCACCTGACGGAGGGCACTAGTCCAAGGCAATGCTCTCAGATAAACATAAATAAAGGTTTGGAAGTTTGAAGTACCTTAGAAAGCAATGTATAGTAAAAGATACCTTTCATTAAAATCGGAACTTGCTTCATCTGATTTTGATTTCTTCCGTAAAATATTCCAAGTATCAGGAAGGCTAGGGATATAGTCCGCAAGGAGCAGTCTAATACACCGGGTATGTCCATTCAAAGCGGACAAGTGCAGTGCAGTGCCACCATTAAGGTAGTCTGCTCGATGAATCTACAATTCATAGCCACAAAGCATGAATCAAGTGTGTCTTAATACTCATATGGCTACATAGAAGATTTCGAAGTTGGAAGACAGAAAAGAGCACCTACATTGGCTTTGAAAAGGATCAACGTCTGAACAACTTCCCAGTGACCATACTGACATGCTTGCATCAAAGCAGTCTGACAATGAAATAAAACCTTAAATGCTTTAACTCTTCAGTAGTGAAGTACAAAACATCATACACAATAGTACAAACTAAGCAATGGAATTATGAAATGAGAAACTTTTATAAGATAAATGCATAACATTTGCTATGAATTGGACTAATTGGATTGACTAACTGGATTCTCTGCCAAGCAAATAACATTCAAAATCCACCTCGAATTGAAAAGTTCTCCACTCTGGCTATCAGCTAACTTACAACAACTGAATCTAGACTACAGCACAAAAGAAAAGAGACACAGTTACCTGCCCACGGTAATTCCTCAGATCGATGTCAACTCCAGTCTCCAGCAGAAGAGTAACAATCTGAAAACACTAATCAGTCAGCTTAATTATCAAGAAACTGAACATATCCTAACACTAAAAACCAAATCAATATCATATACCTCATGGTGACCTTGAGCTGCAGAGTAATGGAGGGGGGAATTCCTAACACCGAAAGTCGAATACCTCACAAGACGAGGATTATACTCCAACAATGCCTTAGCCTCCTGAATGTCACCATCCCTAGCAGCTGAAACCAACCGCTCTCCGGAAGCCGAACAACCTAAAGAATTGCCTACAATGCTCAAGAATCCCATCCTTGAGGGGAAGGAACAGAACTCAGCAAAACACCTCCTCCTTCCTCCCCATCCTTTCCCGAAACCGCTAATAACAGTGACTAGGAAGTTGGTTCACCATCTTTTCCCCAAAAAATTGGATAACATACAGGACAGTAACAAAGTGAAAAAGATATATATCTTTCTCACTAGAATTCTATCTTGTTTGATTCTAAATTCTAACAAAGAACCAACAACTCACAAGTCACAACCAACTTCCTATGACATTAATGTACGAGATTGTTGGTTGCAACTGCCAAAAGTGATCCTAATCTCCTCCTAATTGTTATCCAAACATTAACAAAAATCTCACCAACATCACAAACTATATCCAACTGTGAACATCACCAACATACCAAACCTTCAACAAGTTTTATGAACCTACAATTCACAAACCAATCTCAAACATACCCTCAAATCAAAATTGGCCCAATAACATCAAATTTCACTTGAACTAAACAAACTCAAAAAACCCAATAATCAAAACCCAAGAATTTCACTAAATATACAATACCAACCTCAAAACTTCATCAAAAAAATGAAAATTCTAACAACCCAAGATCAATTTACACCCAGAATTGAAAAAACTCAAATACCCATCAACCAAAGATCAAAACTTTCACTAATCAAACAATACCCACATGAGAAAACCCCCCAGAAAGATGATCAAAGAAAAAGTTTTGAGTTCTGGCAAATGGGTTTTTCTTAGTTTTGTGATCACATGAAAGGAAAAGAAAAGGTGCACTAATCAACAAAAGGCCACCTCAATTGTATTGGAAATAAGGTGTGATGTTCACAAGAATAATAATGTTAATTATGAGGCAATATGCATGATGATGATGTTGCCTTTTGTCTAATCAATAATTAAGCAAATGGGACCTTTATGTTATGTTACATTAAAATAATAATAAGTACAAAACTTGTGTAAGATTATGATCAAAGGGGAATGTTTCAGTTTCACAAGGTTAATAATAATAATAATGAGAGAGAAAGGAATAGAAGACAGCACAGGACATAAAAAGCAGACAAAAGTACTTTCAGTTTTTCAGGTTTTAGCTTTTACGTGGTTTTTACTGTCAGCAAGTAAAGCAATGTCAAACTAACGTAACATAAGTAACATACATACGCCTGCACCGAAAAGCGTGTCAACATGAATATACGATATGATGATTGATGATTGGAGTTTTGGGATTTGATACATGAGTCTTCATAGTCAACGTTGTTGGTAGTTTGGATGTTCCTATCGGTACATAAATTTCTGTTGAAGAAAATCAGGCTGTCATTTTTTCGCTGGTGTATATATACATTAGATATTTTGTTTCATGGTATTTGGGCAATTTTTTTGGCTAGCTTTGACGTCTTGAGATGATGATTTTCAGGGGCAAGTTAATGTTATCTACTTGGACAATCTAAAATGACATTTCGCCTTGGATATATTTTACTCCAACATGATAATTGATCTTAATAGTGTAGAAATATCACATTTAGCAAGTTGAGAAATGGGCTGTATTTTGTTGAGAACTTGGGGTAACCTTGACATGGTTAGAAGGGTAAAAGAGCAAAAAAGTGGGCAAATATTTTTGCCTATTATTTTTTTTGTAGCGACGAACTTCAAGATCCGTTATCACAACTTTTTTGTTGGTTAACAAAGTATCAATGACGACAATTTCTAATATTTGTGATGACAGACATTGTTATCCGTCACGACGGGTAAGAGAATTTGTAGTCACGGATAACAACTAAAAAATTTGTGATGACGGATCTTGAAGTTCGTGGCTACAAATAATGGGCAAAAATTAGCACAAATCTTCGTATTTTGTTTATATGTGTTGTAATAGTTTAGTTTTTCAAGTTGAGTGGCTTTTTTTTCCGGTTCCTCTGAAAAAATTAACTTGAACTAATGTGTTGTGTTCATCAGTAGTCTTATAGCTGAGCTATTTTCAGTTGAGCTTAAATTTTTCAATTCAATTCAATTTTTCATTTCAATATTTTTCAGTTCAGTTTTAGTTTTTTTTTTAACTGCAATCAATTTTTATCAGTTTAGTTACTTGTAGTTTATAGTTCATCAAATTTTTCTAATTCAATTTGATTTCAGTTTAACCTCCTATGTATAGACTATAGAGAGTACCGAAGAACCTCAATCGTTTAAAAGTTTGAGCTTTTTTTATTCTTAATCAGAGGAAATCCTATTCATGTTCGACCCCCTCTTCTACAAGTAGATCTCACTTGACTTGAGATACTATAATCATGAGCATGCGTGATTGACTTTAATGATGATCATCCATCAATTGATCTGATAGCAAAAAAAAAGGCAAGCTACTTTTTAACACAGCTAATTGTTGGCCAGCTGATTAGATTTTTTTTTTTATGGAACTTATATATAGGTTCTTTCATACAGCTAATTTTTTACTTAGAAAAAAATTATAAAAATTGTAATTTTTCGTCCAATATTTATAAATTTCCATTTTGATATATTTTGTGAAAAGAAAAATTAAAAATATTACACTTATATTAATGGGATTTTTAGTAAAATAAAAAAAAATATCCGTTATCGCACCGGGTTGAACCGAACTCAGAGTGACCCAACCAACCCGATCCAAAAATGCTCAACCTGAAAGTGGCCCAATCTAAATCACACCCAGCCGCCCGAACTGGTAGGTCTAGATAGGGCCGATACTCTTAAACATTTTTAATTTTTGGAGTTCAGCTTTATCGGGATAACCTGGCCTGAAAGGCTGAAACCATGAATTATGGGCATCAGTAAATTGAAGTATAGGCTTGGGGCTTGGAGCTTGTAACTTTGGGAAGCGCAAGCGGGCTGCCTCTTCCTTCTCAATCTGGGCTCTTCAACATGGGTGAGGTGTCAAACTTCGATGCTTAAAGTGATGGCCTTTTTGCAACCAAATAAAATCGGAGTAATGCAAAACTACGCCATTGTATTTCAAGTTGCCATGGTCTGATTGGAACTACTATAGAACATTGATTGAAAATGGAGTTATGGAGAACATTTTCAAAATTCGTTAATTGGGGCAAATCGCTACTGGGTTACCACTTTCTCACCAAACAAGTCCATTATTAATTTTGACTAGTCATACATGCGATTCCAACTATGAAATGCCAAGTACTCTTGCCATCACTTGGCAAACAAAGCCACATGCTGACATGCAACTTCAATATAAATTCTCACTTGTAATTTGCCAAGGTTAACTAATTTAACAGTACGTAGCTTTCCATAATTCCGTATAACAATAGGATTGCTCTGCCTGATGCTAAATGCCTATATAGTAACATCGAGCTTATTCGCGGTTGACAAAGGTTTGTATGTAAGCTGGTAATTAAGTGACTCCGTTTGTCACCAAAATATGTTAGATGGTTTCAGGTGAACCTCATGGATATTCTCCAGTGCACTACCGTATTGTACCGTTAGGCGTTATATCGTTAACCATATCCATTTTTATGGCACGTACACGGTACACTAGTGACTAGTTAATTAAACCATACAGTACGTTTCATGACAACGGATATACTAATAAAGGGTCTTTTGAAATATATTTATGCATCGGCAGATCCAAAGATTATGGATGCGTTATGGAGGAACTAGTCAATATTTATAACGATCAATGCCTACATCGGCTACATGTATCTTGGAGAATAAGGGAGTTGATCTGGCTTATCTCAATAATACGAAACGATTTAATAATTGCAAACAAATCAAATCTGTACTGGACAGAACAATATCTCTAGCCGTGTGGGGATCTGAAAATTAAAGAGAGATAGGCATCAGATGCAAATAATGCCCCGAGTTCTACTATATGCAAATTGAAGTCTAAACCTAATTATCTCACTTTCATCATGTTCATACAACCAGCCGATTGTTGTACAAGTATATATCGATCAACAAACGGTTTGACTTCTTTTAACCTCTTTCTCGGATACAGTATTGTTATAAAAGGGACAAAAAGAGTTGTTTAGAGCAGGTGATGTGCTTGCTAGACAACTTTAAGTACACAAACTTTCACTTATGTATGAGAGGCTTAGTGATGACTTAGGCTGTGTTTTGTTCGTTGGTAGTACTACAGTTCAGCCTTTTTCAGTTCAGTTCAACTTTTTTCAGTTCAGTTCATCATCTTTTAGTTTTTTTCAGTTCAGTTCAGTGAAGTTTTAGTTATAATTATAACTGTCTTCAGTTTTTTTTCAGTTCAGTTCATCTTCTTTCATTTTTTTTCAGTTCAGTTCAGTTTCATTTCATATCATTCCAACCGATCAAAACACACCCTAACTATTTAGATAAAACAAAACTCATGGTTAGCTTTTTGTGTAGTAAAGATGACACCGATAATGTATTAATGTTATCGAATGAATTCACCCACTTCAGCAACTTCAAAGTACAGTACATTCTACGCCATTGGACGTCAAACATATCAATTAACGATGGCTAACAGTCCTCCATATTAGTCAAGTCACAAGTGCTTCAGTTCTAAGTTCTTTGATAATCGCACCTTAAAGCACACTCACACAGTGTTCATATTGATAATTCTTTTTCGTTTTTAATGTGGAGTGTTCATATTGATACTACTACGGAGTATTAATTAATGGAAAGAAAGAAACATTTTATTACATGCTTCTTTCAACCGAAAAACGAACTGATCACAAAGCAACAGTTTCCGTTTTAATTTTTTTCCCTCTTTGGGAGTTGGTGCATCCCTGCTTGGTTAGCACCAGCCAGGCAGCCATCAGTTTAGTCAACGGGTCCATCGGCAGAAAATGTGGCTGAGCAAGCCAGAATATATGCAGCAGTGCAGCACAATAAATAACTCACTATACAAGGACAAGGTAGATGACATTTTCTTTAATTTTAGTAATGTTATTCTACTATTAGTGGTAGCCTTGGAATAATGAAATTCTGATCTACCTTATATGAGTACGTCGTAATCGTACCATATAAAGGTACGAGGAGTTTTAGACATGAGAAGAAATAGAAATTTCTTGTTTCATAGGAAGCCAAGATCAGAAAACAGAACCCATCCACCCCCTACCCTCTTCTCTAGGGGCGGAACTAGACTACGAAAATTTAAGATAATTGAAAGGAATCAGATTAACATACATTTAAAAATAGATTGACCATAAAAAAAATGATATATTAAAATTTACTTAACTAAAATTACTTACCACACCCATCATACAGGAGTGAGTAAAGATCATCTCCAGTTGGGAGAACTTAACTAATAATAACAGGAAATGTCTAGTCAATTACCAACGTCGGAACATTATATAATTGACATTTTGATATAATACGACAATGACATGAGATGATGTTTTTAATTGACGAAACCTCCCTACATGACTAGTTGATTTTGGGTTGGAATTTCGCTTATTTTGTGTACTACCGCATGGCTCCATTAACCAAATTTAACAACTACTCCTGCAACGAAACTTGGTTTCCAACTTTCCATCGCCGGATCGTTCTCTTTCACCGAGGTAGTTGGTTGTATTCGCTCAATGAGTAACGTCAACTATCAAGTTAGTTTAATTAGTTACTATTTGATATTTTGACCTACTTACAATTGACAAATTATACATGCACAGTCCAAATGATTCTTGAGCTGATAAAAGTTGGCATTAACCAGGCCCTAAATCTTGATTTGGTTCCACTTTCAGAAAACAGTTGACAACAATTGTAAATTGTCAAACTTCGAAAAGAGGAAATTTTCGTTCTGGAATCCTTATCACTCCGTAGTATGGTTTCGTTATAATTAGTTAATTACATTGCTTTACAATTTTTTGGTCCAACAAAAAAACAAAGTCCAATTATATATTTATATGCCCACTAAGGAGACATCAACAAGCACAGAACCTTCTTTTATGTGGAGGCGTATAGCCGTATAGGTCTTTTCTTGCCTGGCGACTGATCACAAACATATGGAGTATCTACTATCACTCATTCACTTGTGAGTTGTGATTGGGGAAGTGCAACGTTGAGTAAATCAGAAAGTGTTGGTCCCCAAATTGATGACGATATGTCAAAAACTAATTTCTCTCGTTCATGTATGAATTAGGATCGTATAATTGCTTTAATGCTCTTCATCGTCATTTGAATTTTAGACTTATCGAGTGTCTCATTCTTCCAAATATGACGAGATGATTGAAAGCTGCTGAATGAGAGAATCAGGAGAAAATAAAGGATACAAAACGGATAGAATTAGATTATAAAAACAGTTGTTAATTACTTTTTCCGCAATTTCAATTGGATGATTTACAATATAACTATACACTTCTATGCACAAGCATATATTATATTGCTTATTTGTGTAGGCGTTACTAAGGGTGTATTTGTTATCCGTAAACTATACACTTGTATGCAATTGCACCCTTGTTTGTCTCCATAATCCAGATACCAAGTCTGCACTGAAGTTAGTAAATGGAGAAGATTGGGTTTTCTTTACAAACTAAATTGTGTACATGAATTTTTACATTAAAATAGCGAGAATCGATCATTCATATGTCATATCTAAGTTTTAAACGTACGTGTAGAAGCGTATGTCAAATTACGGGAGCTTCTCTCCTGATCTCAGCTGGATTTTAGTGCTTGGTGACAAATACAAGACTTTCACTAACATAGTATAATAGGACACCAAAGACAGATGAAACGGCATGGTACACACTACACAAGCGCGGCAATGACTTGTAAAGACTGCCCTGTGCCCTCTTCTTCACTCAAAATATACAAAGGTGTTGACTTCCATAATCACATTTGTCAGCAAACAAAGGCAAACGGCCATTTGCATCATCACATGAGGATAAATATGGAATAGAAGAAGAAAATGGAAGAATGTGACCACAGTGAAAGCAAAATCAGACAACCATAATAATAACACCAAACAGAAATTCATATAATAAGGTACCCTCATCAGAATTCATACTTCCGTAACGTTTAATAATTTCTGCAGTTTGTTGTTTTCCTCCCAATAATTTATCGATTTATTTTTCCCTGTAGTAATGAAGCTGCAGCAGCCTTGGGTCTGATGCACACAGGTTGTCCAAGTTTTAAGTCAACCTACCCCAACTCCCCTTGCATTTGGTGAAAAATTAAAAGTGAAATCACGTAAAAGTCTTAATCTTTTCATTAAATTCCTCCCTGTCTTCCTCACTATCAGTGACATTAGTACATTACTGACTTACAACTCTTCTGTAAGACTGTGTAACATTATAAAATCTTCACCTCAAATCACATCTTCTATTTATTGCATTATTAATTTCGTTGCCCCCCCTCTCCTCCTCTCTTCTTCTGATTTGAATTGTTACCTTACTCTTTAGATTTCATTTATTTCTCCACCCACTTACATCACCATCTCTATTCCTTTCTCTCCCCATTTCCTCTTCTCTTTTCACACATTTGACTTGCAGCTCCATATTTCCAGCAAAGTTCATTTTCTTGCTGCACCTTAAAGCCTCTAAACATTAAAAAGCTTTAGTCTTTAACCATTTCACGTATGACCTTGTAACCTTTTTTAGCTTATTAAAGTTCCAATCTTTGTACATTTTCACGTACACATCTTTTCAAGAATGGGAAAACCACTAGCACCACCATTAATCTTTCTTTCACCACCACCACCTACACCACAAACATCAGGCTTCAACTTAGACAGCAAAATAAGCCCCAGCTTACTATTAATTATAATAATCCTAGCAATAATATTTTTTGTATCAGGGTTGCTACATCTTTTAGTAAGATGTCTCTTAAGACCAGCCCAAAGAGACCCTGATGATTACCTAGAAAATGACGTAACTGCCCTCCAAGGACAGCTACAGCAGCTCTTCCATCTACACGACGCCGGCGTCGACCAATCGTATATTGACACGTTGCCTGTCTTTCCATACAAGGCTATCATTGGGGTGAAGGACCCTTTTGATTGTGCAGTGTGTTTATGTGAGTTTGAGGCAGAAGATAAGCTAAGGTTGTTACCTAAGTGTAGCCATGCATTTCATATGGACTGTATAGATACATGGCTATTGTCACATTCTACGTGTCCACTTTGTAGGTCTAGTTTGTTGGGTGACATGGGTAATATTAATTTCCCTATAGTTTGTGTGTTGGAATCAGGGAGTGTTGAGAATTCTAGGGAGATCCGGGAATCCGATTCCCATATGGGTACGGGAATGGGATTCCCGAGAGATCAAGACGGGTCAGTTTCGGGTCGGAAATCTTGTGAGAGTACACATGGGAAGGAAGATGTCGGAGCAGAAAGAATCGTGACGATTAAGCTAGGCAAGTTCAAGAATGTGGATGGTGGTGAAGGGTGTAGTGTGGTTAATGATCAAGATGGTACAATTAAGAGTAGTGATATTAATAATAATGAAGGTAACAATAATTTGGGGTCTAGGAGGTGTTACTCTATGGGTTCATTTGCATATGTTTTGGACGAGGCATTGTCGTTGCAAGTGCCAATCAGGACACCAGCAAAGAAGCCTAGTAGCTCCAAGAAGCTTGGCTTGCCACTCAAGCCTGGCTACAGGGCGGCTATGTCCGAGTATGGCTCTGATTCCATGAGAGAATTTAATGGAATTGAAGCTTTTCGGAGCATCGAATTTCATAAAGGGAATGCAAAACTGCATACTCACGTTGAGAACGGGAATGGAAACGGGGATGGAGATAATGTACATGAGAAGAGCAAGAGGAGGGATAGTTTTTCGATTTCGAAGATTTGGGCAAGAGGTAGGAAAGGAAATGAATCCTCAAGAAGAACAAATTCCGGGATTGAAATTGATGAGAGTGTGTTGGGAGGTGGAGATGATGAAACTCAAAGTTGTTATAGTGTTGATTCACTTGTTAATCCAACATCTTCTACTTCTACAAGTACTAAGAGAACTCTACTTTGGCTCATGGGAAGACACAACAAGATTGCTCATAATCATTCCTCCTCTATCTCTTCCAATGTGTAAGTTCAATTCCCCTAGGTATCATTTTTTTGTTTAGGGTGAAGAATTTTGAGATTTGGACTAGGAAGTTTGGATTATGATAGGTACAAAAATGAAAGTTTGGCTTGAAAAAAGGGGTTATGATAGTTTTAGATTGATACGGAAAATACAAAGGTGCGTGTATGGGATTTTTGCAAAAACAATTAGTTGATCATTTTATACTTTTAGCCTCAATCTAGTTTCCTTCTTTTTTTGGAGTGAAAATCTTTGTTTGTCCATGTATGTATGTAAAGTGTAGACTAGTAAGATTTTAGTACATTTTTTTGGTGTTACTATTTCAAGGTTGATGGATAGGATTTTTCAGTCTTACAAGGAAAGGTGGGATTTGTGTCAAAATTGGTACTTTTGGATCTGGATTCTTTAGATCTGGAAACAAGTTTAGCTAAGCAACTTTGTCATTACATGCTACAGAAAAGGTTTTTGGTGATACCAACTTGTTGTGTTCTGGACCTTCTGGCCCAAGTGGAACATATAAAAATAGAAAAATAAACATGAAATTCCTCATACAAGCTTGATAACTCACCTGCAGGCTACATGTAATATTAATATACGTCATCTTTTTTCACTCATCACATGATCACAACGCCTTCCAATTGAGCGAGTGTGTTGGATCTTGTTCTGGGCTTGAAGAACAGGGGAAATGGGGATTCAAAGAGACAGAAAACTTCTACTAGAAAGAAACGATGATGATAATATTATATCATGTTATCGTGCCATATTGCAAGAGCCAGATTGTGAAAGTTGTTCACATTGTATAGTTTTATATGTATTCCCATTTGGTCAGCTTTCCACACAAGGTCACACCCACTATAAGCTTCATATCGGCTTGGCTTCGTAATTTATCTGATGAACTTGCCCTTATATACTCTGTCTGCATCCGTAACGAATCTTACACTTCCATGTATTGAATACAGTTAGATTATCGACAACTCGATCCAGTATACCCGAAATTTAAGATACTTGGATAAGGAAAAATTGGAAATGTTCTTGCAGCTTCAAAATGAGTTTATTTCAGTTGAGTTGAGTTAATTTCAATTCAATTTGTTTCTGCAACGGCTAGATGTTCAAAATTATTCAATTCATTATATAGTTTTATAAGTGCACAAGATTTTTTAGAAGTTGAAAATAACATGCCCTAATGGATTATTGGATACTCTATCAAGTGATAGAGAGACCAATATCGTCTCAGAGTTCAAGGTACGAATTGTAATCCAAATAGCCAAATAGGTCTCTTTTGAGGTTTTGAGTGTAAAGGCGAATTGCATAGGACTTCCGATGTGTTTTACAATTGACAAAGATTTACTGGAGTTGTTTAAGCAAAATGCCTCTAAGAAATGCCCCCCGTTGCATACCAAAGAAAATGCCTCTGAATATCTAATCGTTTGGATTGCCATCAGATTCAATTAATGTCGACAATAAAGTTTGAGCTAAATGAGTAAACCAAATAAGTTCAAGAACTTATGGACGGGGACCCAATATGACAGTAGAGACAGGCAGGAAGCAGACGAGAACAGGGACTAGAACTCTCTAAGATTTATGGAGTACTCTTATTTTAGAAGGAAAACAAAATGATTACTTTTTCAAGGAAATTTTCATGATTTTTTTGGTGTAAACTTACATACACCAAATTGATGGATTTTCAACATATTTTTTGTCATTTTATAACTCGTCTTTACCTATCGGTAGATTATTAGTGTAATTCTTTTAAAGCTTTGTTGGGGAGTGAAAAAACCGTAGGCCCTGACAAAGGTGTAAAAGTGTTTGGGGTAGGTGGAGTATCATGGCTTATTTATCTATAGTATATTTTAAATCTCAGTTTGCACTAGCCACGTGTCCTCTCTCAATCCATCCTCACATGCTCTCAAGCCTCCTGCGAAATGACGCTCATTTACCGAGAAAAAAAAGGAAAAACATTTATCAGGGAACTTTCACTCTTCCTCTACCTCTTCCTCTTCCGATCTGTATCTCTTCCTCTTCCTCTAGCTCTCAGTTAATGCCTTAATAGAAGGCGGTCAGTTTGCAAAGTGTTGATTCGCACTTTATCTCCTGGCTGTCTCTTTCTCTTCCATCTCCCTTATATCTTTCCCCCTTCTCAAAACAAGACAAGACATGAAACAATATAAGAACCCAATAAAAAACTTAAAACCCACAAGCCTTTGATCTGGTACGCCGTACGCATGCTTTAACTCTCTATATTTTCATTCAGTTGGGCTGTTTGCTCGGTATTTAATTTTTGGTTTATATTATTTCGTTTGTATTTGCAGTAGATTTGTTCTTCGTTTCTTCGTTTTTTTTTTAAATATGTTTTATGTTATCATTTTACTAGGCTTACGCTTGCCAGATGATTGAAACTAACTTTGATTCGTTGAAAATTGGACTAACTTAGTTTGTTCTTGATTGGTTCATCCCTTCGGAAAAAAGTTGATATTACTTCTTTCATCTTCTTCTTACAGAAATGTATGGCTGGTGCTTTTGATTGTTTTGATTGATATTCAATTTTTTGGGAAATAATAGGATCGGCTGTAAGTCCAAATTTGATGGATAAAATTAACTTTTGTCAGATTCACTCCCCTAACTTTTAGCTTTAATTAGTTGTTGTATCGTTGTGGCCTGTTTTCCTACTTATTTGTATATTTAAAAAATGGTTATTATTATTTGTTATTTGATTGTTTAAAATTGCCATCCTTTGATAAGAATTTGACATCATCTTCTCCCCCTGAAGAGTTTTTTTGAAGGATAACCTTCAGTGACAATTTGATAATACGGTCTTTTTTTCCATAGAGTTTGGCGACACTATGAAATTAAATGAGCAAGTCCTAGAAATTCAAATAGTCACTGCAGTTTATTGGTTTGATTATGATGTAAGGCTTGGACTACTGGGTAGGAGCCTTTGCTATCGTTGTGATAGTGGTTTCTTTATTCAGAAAAGTATCAAGGAAAAAGATGAAGAGCAACTTGAGATGAGAACCCGGCTCAATGAATGCAAACTTAATGGGGGCTAGGTGAAGCGAAGGTTAGACTACATAGGTACTTTAACTGTTGCTATTTAGTTTAGTTAATCAAATTTGTTGACTTTCATCGATGCACCTTTCGTGTGTTTTGGTGGACTGTAGAATAAGCATGAGATGGCTTTGCTCATAGGATGGCTTTGCAAAGGTTATCCAGATTTTTTTAAAAAAGCTAGATCTTGAGTTTGACATTATGAGTAGTATGTTGCTCTTCTATCTCGGGAGATAAATTGCAACTCTGATTTGGCAGAATTAACATGACTACATTTCCCATGGTGTCTATGTATAAAGGTTTTTTCGATTAAGGCAAGGGAGATGCCATTGAAGTTAATGAGATGCTTAGCAGTAATTAAGTTAGAATATGATAACTTAGTTAATGATATGATAGTATGGCTGTAAATGCAGTACATTGTACAGTACCAAGCTACCTACTGCATTTCTAGCTCAATGCTATCTTGACATATTGACATAACCTTTTTTTGTTGTGACATTGCAACAACAGTACTTCCTTCAGCTGATTGCAGTCCTTTTGCTGGGCTTGTGGCTTACCATGTTGATTAGCTTATTTTGCATCATAGGCAATCGGTTTGCTGTCTGAGATCTTTCATCAAGTTCGTTAGATTCTGGTACATGTGGCACCTACTTACCCATATATTACCTTACCTCTTTAAGGGATTTGGTGTCTTATTCTGGATAGGGTTGTGTAGGGGATAGGGTTGTGTAGGGAATTTGTACAGACTATTATTTTGGCACACTACTGCTAGGTTCAAGCACTTACTTGCTGTGTGGATCACTGCATCTACTAGGTAGTATGGTGGGTTGTTGTAGTTATCTGTTCGCATATTGTAGCTGTTAATGACTTCGTGCAATATAATCGCTCAAACTATTTCTGGCCTTTCTACTCTCTCAATTTAATCCCTTTGCTGGTCTACATTTGGTGTAATTTTAAGGTTTAACTCGCTTCAATGACATAACACCGTTCACCTGATTTGAAGTTCTTAAGGTGGATGATGCCTGTACAATGGCCTCTACAAGCCTTCCTGCTACTGAATTTCATTTTCCCTTGCATATCAGGTATATACTCCAAATTGTTCTTGGTGTTGCTTCTTTTGTCTCGCAATGCATCCATCTATTCTTTTCCATAGACATTTTGCAATGCACTACTATGTTTTCTCCTGTATACCCCGCTTTTGCTCTATATTCCAATACCTTCCTTCATTGGTGTTCTACCTGCAGACTTATTCATTTACATGCGTAGAGCTAAGCCACAAGAGTCTTATTGATGCAGCTGATGATGTACACCGGGTCGAGAGGGGATCATAATTGTTGTGTAGCTATCATTGTCAAGGTCAGTTGTGATCTCAACGTGGTAGGGGTTTTTTTAAAACCCTGAAGTAGTGAAGTTTGTAGCTCTTCGGAAAGTTGGCAGGTAGTTGTGTTTGGAACATATTGTTGTAAAGTCTCGCGTGTTTGGAGTGACGGTCATGTAAATGACAGTAAATGCATCCCAGTTTGAGTTCAGTGGTGTTCTTTCGACATTGCTTCCACTCTATTTCAGTTGCTTATGTCAAAAGATTTTGTAATAATTTTTTATAATAATTTAACACGGAGATTGACGAGAAATTCGGTAAACGTCACACACAGTTTTCAATTGGCATAATGTTCCCGCGGCGTAGTGTCGTACTTGAGAATGATGGATTTATGATGCGTTTTGGAACGATGATATCTACTCTTAATTTAATGGTGACTTGTGTGGTCAGGTTAATTGTTTGGCAGTACATTCACGATAGTTAATTTTTATACAACTAATTGTAATTGCTGTATTATTTTTTTACATTTGGAACTTTGCGGTCTTCCAAAAGTTATATATAATATTTGAAAGTTCTTTGAAAGTATTACGTTGGTAAGTAAGATACGCCATGGGTTTCTAATAAGATTGAGTTGATATGATTGTTGTGTAATTGTGGTAAATGCTAAAACATAAACGATGAATTATCTCATAGAAGTGGAAAATAAGAAAATAATATCAAGCCCGTGCATCGCACGGGTCTATAACTAGTTAGGTTATTCAATGGCATTCTAAGGCGTGGAAGGATGCCGCAAGGGTGAATGTGTAGCACACTATTATAGGGTTCTAGATATAAGTCTATTAATCTAATTAATGGAATTGGCAGCGGAAGTATATTATTCATAATAACATATATCTAGAACATAAACAGGATCCAAATAAAAGCCATATTATAACAGGTCAAAAGGGGGTTTAGATCAACTTATCTCTTGGAGCGTGCTTGATCACTTGGGGAGACAGAACCGCAGATGCAATCCCTCTACTGTAGTCCACACGTACTGGGAACACTGATTTTCCTTAAACCGGGTACTAGCACGAACAAGAAAGGAAGTTAGAGAGAGTGGGACAAGGGGCGGTTTTACTGACACCAAAAGAAAGAGCTAGTCTTTTCGTCTTTTGTGCAGTTTTTTGTTTCTCTTAAACTGAGTTGACCTTATACAATATATGTGATATATATTTATACTAGTAATTAAAATAAAAGAAAAAGAATCTTTTCTTTCTTTCTTAGACTTACACGCCTAGGCCTAGTGGCCTTATGTCCCATGTGGGCCTGTGTGGTCTTTTCCATACAGTCCACAATCTCTAGTCCAAGTATTACAAGGTTTTCCCAAAGCCCAATTTAATACTTATCAGTATATGCTCTGCACATGTGTGACCCAATAGGATTTAATGAATTAAACTGGGTTAATTAATTAACCCGTGACAACAGTGACCTCTACCAAGATATATTAGTCACTTAGCTCATTAAACTATATGTCTCATTTGTACATTTATAGTGTTCCATATTAGTACCTAATAAATATATACACTTGTATAGAACACTTCCATCAATCTCCCACTTGTTCGTATAACAAGTGTATTAGCTAATATGAGTAAACTCCCACTAGCTCCCACTAGTCCCTACTAGTCATGTGTAA
>ONZK01003236.1:4178-63236 GCA_900322385.1 Pharnaceum exiguum
CTTTTTTCAAAAGGGGAGTATAAAAATACATAGGGGAGTATATTGCTCCCTAGTCCTAGGAGTAGGGTAGAATTTGTCACAGAAAGCTATTAACCAGTTGAGCTAGGACTGTACTTAGATTTCGTTTCTACTATATTGTATATGAAGGTTTTCGAGACTTGGGAGGGGCCATGGCCCCGGCTGGCCCCCCCTTGTCTCCGCCACTGGCCTGGATTGATAGGAACTTCGGAAGAGCCCAGTTTGTTAGGCTGGTGTTAGCTGAGACGGCTGTGCAAAATCGAGGTGCATCTTGGCATAGTATTGAGTTGTTCTACAAGTGCTATAGTTGTAAGGTGCTGCAATGTGGCTGAAAGTGTTTTAACCTAAGTATGAGAAAGAGTTGAGGTGAAAAACATTTTTCAAATTGTGCTTTCAAGCACTTCAGCCTAAACCCTAAAAACAGCCGAAGTCATAAGTTGAATATGCAGCCGGCAGCTTTGGCTCTTTCTGTCAAGGCATACGGATATTCAAGCCCAGATTTCAAGTTGTCTGCTATCAACTTCAAAAAAAAATTCCCCCTGTTTTGTTTGAGACCGACAACGGCCACTTTGCCTCTCCCCTTGAGTAAAAAGAAACCTTATATGAGGAAGAACTAGTGTTTGAAAAAGTTACATATTAAGGGAGCATGAGATACTTGTAGGGTTACTAGAGTTGGCAGCCTACGGAGAGAGGACAAGAAGAACTCCCAACATTTAGACAGAGAAATCACGGTTGAGTAGGGAGATCATATGCGGGTTAACATAAAGAAGTCCCTGCATACCGATATATACCTAAACATTTCAACATGAACTAAGGAGAGTATGAGTTATGGGTATGAGAAGGGCAGTGGCAACTGGCAAGGTACTTATAATTGTGACTGGTGACGCTCACAAGTTTAGTGCAGTAGGTATTAAGATGCCTATTTATTGAAGTGTAAATAGCTTCTTTTAGAGGTTTTGACCGGTTCATACTTAATTTATGCAGATGGAGAGATTTAAGTATTGGCCTTTGCGCACGAAGTTTGAATGTTACTATAGTCCAACTGCTGTTAAGAGCAAATAAACACTGTTTGCAAAAAGAAAACTTCACTACACCGTTGTCCGTTTATGATATGGTAGTCATTGGTCATAGTCATTAATTATCAAATTTTGTCATAACACTAGATCTGTAGATGCTGTACAAGTGTAGAAGATTCGATGGCCAGCAACCTACATGCATGTATACCTAAGGGCTAAGGCGAAGTGCTTTTGGGCTCAATTAACTAGCCAGTCGATCAGACGGGATTATATTGGACGGGTCACAGTTGAGCTCAAGAGTTTGTTGGGTTTAATTTGATGACCTTTTTTTGGATAGGTGAATAGTTGTAAGCTCGCTCTGATGACACAGATCATAGGTTCTGAAGCATTTGTCTGTTGAGAGACTTCATAAGAACCTCATGATCTCTGAGTTTTCATGGTTTCATAATTTGTTGAACTGTTGGACACTACAAAGTTCAACCAGAAGTAAGATTATAATTTAGCCAGTGCTAGTGCACATGCAGTGATTACTGAATAAGTGCATAGCCTGTTTCAAGGAACAATAGCATACATACATTAGTCCTATATGATTGTAATCGCACAAAATAAGAGAACAAAAATCACAAAGTAAGAGAGCAAAAATGGGTTACGTTTCGCAAGTACTTTGTCACTATTAGTTTTGATTTTGTTGTCAATTGCTAGTCTTAGCAAAATGATTTAATGATAAGCACCAAGCACAAGCTCATTAATTATATGCTAACAGTAACACTTACACTGCTAATAAGTGCTATGTGGTAGTGGCTCGTAGGTGAACCATGATGATATTTTTTTTTTGGTTCAAGAACCATGATGATTTTAAAGTGGGTGTAAAACCCAATTTGTCGATTACTTGTTGGTTGTACATAATTGAACGGATTATTTTACTTTTGCATGAATGGTTTGCTCATTCAAGAGAAGTGAAACTCTTAAATTCCCAATCAAGTCTGGTATGCAAACTTTTATAATAAGTCATAAGATATCCTCATATTGAAATTTCAATAAAATTCACAATATTCAGCGTACTCTGTAGGGTACGGTTACCAACCAAAACTAATTAATAAGATTATATCACATTAAAAATTCAATTATCTACTCGTGGTTAAAACTATACAAATGAACAACAAACAGATAAAAACTAATTAAATTAAATGGAAAAAAAAGGAGAGTAACTTAAATCAAGACAATTAATCTATTTTCTTAGCTTCTTCCCAGTGGGCCAGTCGTAGGTGAAATAGAAAAAAATCAATAATGAAAATTAAACGGAAGAGGTAAGTAGGTAACCATTAACAAAGATGTAAAGCCTAAATATATGATTTCCGGTCAGATTGACTGCCTCTAGAACGGAACTCAACTGACGAAGTTGGAAGTTGAATATGCAGCCTCGATCGATCCTCGTTCTTCTTATGTCGGTGGATATTACAAATGTGTTCGGAAGGTTGAACATAATTTAGAACCACATTTAGACAAAGGAAGCCAAACAGGTGGATGGCATAACACACAACCAACCTCCGAGTGTTATATGTTACGTTATTATGATTCCAAATTAAGGGAAACCCAATTTGATAGACCTTTCACGTATCCAACAACGTTTATGTCGTCACTCGTCTTTCAAATTGATGAAAGCAGACGTAACTGGCCAGACCACCGGTCACCACCAATTACCAACCCGCCAGCCACCCAAGTTCAGTGCTATCAAGTTTCTATTTTTTTTTCTCTCCTTTGTTTTGGACACCCATAACGGCCCATTTCCTCCTAGCTGAGTAAAAACAAACCGTAGTAAATTTAGGAGATGGCTACTGTCTGAAAATGGTCCAAATCGAGGGAGGATGACACAGTTGTAAGGGTTAGTTGAGTTGGCAGCCTATCCAGGGAGGACACAGACAACTCCCAACATTTAGACAGAGAAATCACGGTTGAGTACGCCGATCTTTCATCCCAATGCAACACATATATTTGATGATAAGTATACATGCAATTGCACGGATAAGGTAATAATGAAGGGAGGGAGCGAGGGAGACACAGTGATGAGTAGGTGAACCGAACAGAAAGGAAAGATCGAATGGAGTGAAAATTGATGGATCGTGGCCTTATGGGTATGAGAAGGGCAGTGTCAATGAGGACCTATATTTTTTAACTTATAAGCGTGACTGGTGAAGTTCAGTGCAGTGGTTCAGATGCATGCATTATTGACTAGGATGTCAGTTTTTAGCTTTTCTTGTTACGAATTTTGACTCGTTCGTAGTTGGTAGTTTTAATGCGGATGAAGAGATTTGAGCACGCAGTTTGGATGTGCGAGGCCACAGCCCAAAAGGACAGTAAACACACCTCGTTAAAGAAAATGAGATCAAAGGCAGATATACATGAGATGTTCATAGACATTGAATTTTGCAAATTTCATTTCGATGCTCTTAGCAGTGAGAGAGGATAACGAAAATGAGATGAAAGGTAGATTTACATGATTTCTAGCTAGTCAGAAGTCATCGTGGCTAGCTAATACCCAAAAATAATTGCCTAATTTTATACGAATTCTTGTTACGGTGATTCGATCGATGACTATCCTGACAGAGATTATTAAATATAATGATACATGATCAAGTTGAAATTTTATAAAATCGTGTTATGACCTCTTAATTTAATGATACTCAGAAATTATGCAAAAAGGAAAAGGGATCGGAAGACTAAGTCCACACGTCGTGAGGGTAAGTAAAGTGGAATTTTAGAGGTAAAAGACCATTTGATCGATCATCGATAGCTGCTTTTTACGCCATCACAAAATGTTTTTCCAACTCAAAACAAAAGAATCACTTTTGCCTTAACCTTTAATAATGAGTGCGACCGAGGAAATCACAAAGCAAACCATACTCATCACGAATAAAACCAAATCAATTTATTCCTCTTGAGAACAAATCGAACAAGAAGAATAATATGGCTGAGAGAGACCATGGAAGGATGGAAACTAAAACTCCCCAAGAAAATCATTTTTCTTGCTTATCACAATTGTTCCGTATTTTCCTAACGTCTATGAAGATAATCATCCTAGACAACCCAAAACACTTCCTAACCATCTACTTTGTATCATGCCTTCCATTATCTCTCTTGCTCACCTCCCTCTCAATGTCAACCCGTGCGCTAAAGTCCCATATCGCACGTCTTGAGTGGCTAGTCAACGTGGTTCCAATTTGGATAGAGGCTGATAATGTGCGAGACGAGTCTCGGGTTGATTTCAAAGCCCTAAGGAGGCTTAAAGCCCTACATGGCATCCCGATAATTCTTTTTTCATTCATTGCCTTAATCTCTTTAGTCTCGTCTACTTCATTATCTTACAACAAAAAACGTCCTACGATTCGGACGTCATTTCTAGCCATGCAAGCTACTTGGGCCCGAGCCCTAGTGACCTGCATGGCCAGCTTTGTAGTCAGATTGACTTGGGAGGCTATTTACTCTATTCTTATCAAAGTTTCCACCACTAGGTATCTAGTGGTGGTAATGATCGTGAGCGTGGCCGTGGAGGTGTACCTTATAGCAGTAATAAGTGTAGCAATCGTGTTTTCGGTCGTAGAAGAATGTGCCGGGTTGGACCCGTTTAGGGTCGGGTTTGGGTTGATGAAGGGGAGGAAGTTTATTTGTGGTTGGGTTCTATCGGGCTTGATAATGCTGTTGTCAAATTGTATAGGGAGGGAGATAGTTGCGGTAACGGATGGCCGAGATTTTGGGTTGAATGGAGAGGATCGTGATTTGTGGACGGTTAGGATGAGGTATAGCTTTATGGTTGGTTTGGTCATGTTGCTAGGATTGTTGGTGTTGTGGAGCTATGTAGTGGCCACAGTTTTCTATTTTGATTGTAGGAAAAGGAATGTAACGATAGGTAGAGAAGATGGTAGATCAAATCATGATGAAATTGACCTTGATGTTCTGTAGTTAAGTGATTTGTAACTTTTGCTTTTGAAGTTTTGAATAGTACTGTGCTTTAATTTTGCTTACCTTTGCCCTGGAATACTACATTATTTTGTCGAGTAGCTTAAGCTTCACATGTCGTGATGCCCACCTGATGAAGAGACGTGTCAGTAACACTTAATTTCATGGTGATTTTGGTTTGCATTAATTCATTGATTAGCTGGAATCTAGCTTGTAGTTGATGCTTTTAGCTTTAGTGGACGACAGAATCATTCTTTGATTATGCTTTAATTTTCTTTTGTACTCGATTTGCTTATTCTTTGATTACTGCATCTGTACATGCATAGTAATTGAGTACCTTATAAATAGGTTTTTGCTTATCATATCACATGAAAGTAGATTGAACACGTTCGTCATATCTTAAATAGGCATCTCAGTATATCACTTCCTTCCATCACAAAAAAGTACTAGTATATCACTTCCCAGTTTAGCTTATTATGGATAGTCACATTCAATCTAGGCATTGTTTTTTTTTAGGGGGGATAATAATGTCTTGGTTACATAGTTAGGTTCTTTTTTCTAAAGGAAAGGAGGGATTTTTACTTCAAGCGTGGTTAAAGTACAATTCCTAACACATGACATTGATAACATATTATTGTGCTTCTAAAGATTAGAAGTTTTGAACCTGTTTCGGTACACCAGATTCGTATAAGGAGGGGCTTAGAAACGTGTTCTTACTCACAGATTTTGGGAATTCTGGATCCGAGGTGAGATGGACTTTGAGAACTAAGAGGCAGTCGAGAGTTTGCGTAGATTTGACCCTCTATTCGTTGTCAGTGGACCTGGGGCTTCCCTCCTAGACTAAGAAAAGCCGAGTTGGACTTGCCAATGGACGGGGGTGCAAACTCAACCTGGACAGGTAGAGTAAACATGATTGAGGGTATCCAGGAACCCTCTTAGATGTATAAGTCAGCTTGGTATTCAAAAAATTGAGGAAATATATTGTAATTATGAGAGCTTCGTGAGTTATTTACTCTTAATGTGATTTGCTTAACATGTGATTTGAGTGATTTAGAATTTGGATGCCCCTTGATTAGATGCCTTGATCGCTGCTCATTATAGAGGTATTTATAATCCCCACAAATGGATGATATTTTGGTAATTTAGCTATTACCTGTGGTTAGGGGTGATAATGAGTCGAGCGGCTCGTGAGCTACTCGAACTCGACTCGGTCAAAGCTCAGCTCGAGTAAGCTCGAGCCAAGCTCGGGCTCGGTTCAACCTCTTCCTTGAGCCGAGCCGAGCCAAGTGAAGCTCGGCTCGGAAGGCTCACGAGCTGGCTCGATGTATTTTTTACATAATAAATAAATAAGTCATAAGTAAATACACTAATTGTTAAAAAAAAATGAGACATTTATATTCATGGAAGCTTTCGAACTTGTGACATACGATGTATAATTAAACTTATTTATTTAACTACAACCATTTATACTCCAACATTCTTATTAATACGAAACTTGGTAAAAGATTTTAGCTCGAAACTTGGTAAAAGATTTTAGCTCGAGCTCAAAACTTGGTAAGTTTTTTAGCTCGACAAAATAAGCTCAGGCTCGGCTCGAGCTCGCTGAATTTTTTAATGAGTCGAGCCGAGCTTCAATTTAAAAGCTCGACGAGTTTTGAGCTCGAGCCGAGCCCACCAAAAAAAGTAGTGAGCCGAGCCGAGACGAGCCAAGCTCGCTCATTATCACCCCTGCCTGTGATGAGCTTGGGCCTAAGATGGCCTCTCAAGCATGGGCTGTTTGAGCCGCTTGATCAAGTCACTTTATCTGTTGACTTTAGCTGGCAGGGAGACTGTTCCTCACAGGACCTAAACCTTGGTGTGACTTATTTGTCACCGGGTTAACATTTGTGATATAGTTAAATTCTTTGTAATTAAGTGTCATTGGAAATAACAAAGGTGGTATAATAAGCCACCTGGTGGTTCAAAAAAAAAAGTGGTATAATTTGTAAAGGTGCACACCTTGTCATAAGCATTTGTTATAGTTTTGGCAGCAAGACGTTGAAAAATTATGTCATTGGATAAGCGTTGAACTTAGCTAGGAATTAACTTACAAGAATGGATGGCAAAGACGTGGAGATGTGACTATTAAACTTCAGCTTGATCTACGATCCACCATTCACTTTAATTAATAGAATTTGTCAATTTGATAGTCAACGTTGACTAGCTGAATAATACTCCGTATATAAACAACTGGGACAATAATTTATTTTCGTGATCAGATTAGTCCAAATGTGGAAATACAATAACAACAACATTCGACTTTAAATTCCCATTAAAGCCCTGCCTGGTATTAGGGGAATAATTTTAGGGGGAATAATCTCAGGGGAATAACTACTGGAGAAAAGGTTTGAGGAGAAATGAGTTAAGGATGGAAGGATTAGAGGTGCCTGGTATACATGGAGGAGAGAGACAGAGTTAAAAGGCAAAAGCAGAGGAAGATTGATTTTCAGTGCTCTAAAAGGAAGAAAGGAGGACAGATAATGGAGGCAGTAATATGTTGGAGGATGGAGATGGGCAGTAATGAATTACTCCCTTATGGAGGTAATGAATTAGGCTTAATTGATTGAGGGGTTTCCAAACTCTTAGAAAGATTCATGGAGTATTTGTTACTCCCCTATTACACCCATTCCAGGCAAGCCCTAAATGGGACTGCTCGGAGGTCGGGATATACGCAAGTACGCACCTTACCCTTGTTTAAGAAAACAAAGAGTTTGTTTTCGAGATTGACCCCTTCATTGTTTTATTGACTTTCAATAACTTCACTAAAAATAAAAAGTATTGAAATGTTTTATAGCCATTTTTCTATACTCCACTTATCCAAAATTAACTACAGCATAGCTTTATCAACGTCTCTGTATTTCTCTTGAACCTAATGGCTAATCATAGTATAATTTCAAAGATAATAAAGTTAATTCTTTATCCTTGTGCTGAAATCTGCTGCATTGATGATCTGAGCCCATCTAAAAATAAGTCAGAAAGGTTTGGACTTGTTTTCTCAACTAGCTGACTAATATATTTTGAGCCTCAGTAGCTTAACAACCCACAAAGCTTACGCTTCGAATTGGGTCATTGCCCAAATTTGTTCTTGGGTCTTATACTCGTACCACTGCAGGCCAATAGCCCAATCAATTGAAAACACCGTTTTTTTTTTAACTTCCTGAACACCAAAAAAAAAACTGGATAATGTCATAATTGGTACGTCGTGTACCACTTCTTTCTTTCCTAAAACAAAGATGAATGAAGAGAAGAAGCAAAATCACAGTTCCAGTATTAATTGTTTCGTGTAATTAACCTCATACTATATCCTAAGGTTTTTTTTATACAGACACAAAAAAAATGGTATCCTCAACTCTGGCACTTACTTGTAGCATCCCAACAACCCCACGTCAGTGTTTACTCATCCAACACTCACCTTCAGTTTCTCAGTGAGTTCCCACTTCCGAAATTTCTCTTTCTTTCTTTCTTTGTAATTAACTTTTGTGTGTTACTGTGCATATGTATATGTTTTGAATGCTGTTACTTTCTGGGGTTAGTGTGGTTTTGGTCTTGTTGTTTTTGGGTTTCATTGTTTTGGGGTTTCATGACTAAAAAGATGTGATCTTTAGTCCAAGCTTAGCTATTAATGTTGTTAAATTTGGGTTATTGACTTATTGGAATTGTGAGTTTATGAGGAGAAAAGGAAGAAGAAGAAGGAAAGAGTTGGGATGATGTATTTGAGGTTGATAGTGCACATAGACTTTAGTACACTTAGGATAAATCAGTTTTTAGTTATTAAAGTCTGCACTGTGATAATGTGAATAGGAAAAATAGAGAATGCAGAGGAAAGGAGAAAGGCTGCTAGTTGAAAAGGGTGCATTGTTGTGAGGCTAGTGTTTCAACTGAAATCTGGCATTTTTACGAACTCGAATGGAAAAATTGTCCGTATTTCTGTGTTAGCCTCTTAGATTAGTGGGCAAGATTTGGTTATCTGACGAAGAAGGCCGGAAAAGAGACAGTGAATAATTGAACATACTACATACCCCTTTGAGGAGGTCGGATTATATGCCCTAGTTTTAGGCTTGATTTCGTGACGATTGATGAAATATTAGTTGAAAATGGTGGATGTGGAAAAGGAAGTGTGGAAGTGTATGGTGTTGTTCAAACAATGCAATTCTTATACTTGTTCACCTGTCCGGGTCACCAGAAGCCCGTTTCTGTGACGGAGTGTTAAATGAGCGTTCTCACGCATGCCGCGCTGAAAATGGTTCATTGCGATGTGTTCTAACACCTTATAACATCAAGAATTATGTTGAAAATGACGCCTTAAGAATCAATATATCAAGAAAAACTCAAGCACCATGTTGAAGACTTTGATTTGCCAAGTGACTCGGTCAAGTAAAGTTTACTGAGTCTTGATTTGGACTACCAACAGAGTGCTATCTCTTACCATGAATATAAGGATTGGAGCTCCCTATCTAATTCATACCATCATTGTAGGTAGGTGGTAATATTTTTAATGAGTAAGAAGCATGTTATCCCCCTTATTTGACAATTGGGAGTTCAATTCCAGATATCTTCTTTTTCTTTTCCTTTATCTTTGTTCATTCTCCCCATGAGAGAATTGATTATATAGCAATCCCTGCTGAACGTTGGAGCAGGAAATTGAAGAGGAAAGTAAAATCCTTTGGACTTTGGAGATACCCTTGCCCGACCCACAACGTTCAGTGGTGAACAATGGTTTCAATCTACTCAAAAGTTTCCTGATGGAATAAACTTGAGATTTGAGCTCGTGGTCTCTTTTATTTCTGCATTTTCTGTCCATTGTCCTGCTCACTTTACCAGACAGGGTTAGCAAATATTTCTTATGTATTTTTGGAGGTCACATTGACCACGATGTTTAGGCTTCTTATTAGGAGCTGGCAAAATCTACTACGAATTGAATGATCCCTCTAGGACCTGCTTGCTGCATGGGTCTTAACATCTTGGAGAACTTAAGTTCCTCACATATTGATGTTTGGAGTACCTGACCATTAGCTCCTGGTCCAATCATTCACCACTTCGCTGAGATCTTAAATTCACTTTTGAAAAGTGCCATAACAAGGTTCATTGTCAGTTATGAGAGTGTCAATTACCTTGAGCACCATAACTATCAACAGAATAGATGCGTGGCAGCATTCATCATTATATGTTCAATATTGTTAACTTATAAATCTTTATTCTTAACCATGGTTATCTTGTCCTGCTATCACTTTTGTTAGTTGTTTAGTGCTTGAGTTTTGTTACATGTTGCCGGTGTTGGCAACAAGCATGTTGTTGCCTGTAGTAAGTGCAATATATTATCAAATACTGTAAATGGATTTTGATTTATGAGCCTTGAGCCCTTGAGTATTAGTCAGATTTCTTTTGAAGATTATTTCAACTTGTCGTATCTCATCCTGTACTTTCTTCTGACTAGTGTGCTCTATTTTGCAGATGGCAGTTGGTGGGATCTTCCAGACTGTCTTTGCATACAACCAGGCGTCATGCATTTCGTTTGTTAGCAAATCCTAATGTATGCCTTCAAGTACTCTATAAATCCGAACAATATACTTGGTTAAATTTGGTCAGGTGTTTCATTTGATCAATTGACAGTCTGACAGCGGGTTCAGTTTGGAGCTTGCTGGTTAATTGGCAACTCCATCTGGTCCTGGGATTAAATAATTGGCTGTTTTTTTTTGCAGAATCATCATGAACAATTGTTTAGGTTGTCCAATTTTGTTTTCTGTGCTCTGTTCTTTCTCGCAGACTCTTCTTCGTCTTTGTTTGTTTGCTAGTAAATGTGGTTGGGTTGACAACTCACAAGAGCAAACTGTTTGTTAACTCCTAGATCTCATTTGCTCATGTTTGTATAATTGTATGCATACTGATCTGGATTCGTAGAAATTCGCCAAGCTAGCCTCTGGGTTCATTCTTGTATTGAGTTATCTTCATGCTGCTTGGATTTGTATGGCTGAGATTAATTCACATTTTGTCATGGATACTTTTTCTTGGGATCTTCCCCTCTCACTCAGTTCATACGATTCACTGCACTCCTTTTCTGGCTTCAATGAGTCACTTTTCTCTCTCTTCTTTCCAGGTTACTTCCAGCTCAAAAAAGGAAGTGATCATGGTGGATCCTCTAGAGGCAAAGAGATTAGCCGGCGTACAAATGGAAGATATCAAGGCAAAAGAGAAATTCAAGGTTTGTGGATTAGTTTAATTTCTCCTAGGAGCCAAAGTCTGCTACTTGCATGTTTTTGTAGTGCTTATGTGAGCTGTTATCTTCTGAAACTGTAGTGCAAGTTTTATTGTGTGACAAATTGTTTCTATTGACAGGCCTTGTAGAATCTTATCCTTTTTGATTGGATCTTTGTCATAGGTCAAAGGGTAAATAAATAAACCTATCAACAACTAATTAACAGGAGGTTCCAACAATCCAACCCAAAACCATTCGATAATGGGTGGACCAATCAACAATGGATGGCTCACTTGGTTATAACTTATAACTACTTACATGAGCACGAATGGTTCAATGTAGGACCACCCACTTCATCAGAAGTGAATAGTTGGAGCCTTGGAGGAAGTAGTGAGTCTAGTGAACACTGTCCACTGAGCTAGAGGATACAGCCGGCCGTCAAAACCATGTTAAGCCTTGTTCTTGGGTACTTGTTCCCTATTCAGTAGAATTCAGTCTCTTTTTGATGGAAGAATTCAGTATTCATTTGACTAGAAGTCTAGAACTGAGCCCTGTTCAGTTTGGTTAAGATAAGTCCAAGAGAATGGCCCTCACTCTGGTGAGGTAAGGTGGTTTGAGATATGCATGTGTCGCAGTCGCAGTAATCAAGCGAGTAGATCATCAACCCCATTTAGTGAGGATTAGAATAGCTCCTGTAGCTTTTTATGTGGTAGTTTTATGTCATCAGGTTACAGAATCCTCCACTGCTCATTTGCTCGGGAGTCTTGTTCACTGGAGAATGTGGAACTGCTCAAGGTCCAGTGTGCACTGGAGAAAGATTTTGTTTAGCTTTTGTCTACTTTTTTTATGGGAAAGACTTGGTTTATTATTCCCTCCTAAAATTTACAATTATCTTAGTATTGAATATGATCAGACTGCGAGTGTAATCAGATATTGTGACTGCAGAAAAGACGTCAAATAGAAGCAATCAATGGAGCATGGGCTATGATCGGTCTTACAGCAGGTTTAGTCATTGAAGCTCAAACCGGAAAGAGTATTGTCAGTCAGGTAGATTATTTGTTTTCAAGGACTTGATCACTGTTCTTGTTGTTTCCATCAAAAAAAAAAAAAAAAACTGTTGTTGTGTCTGCTTACAATTGTGTTTTAAATGGTTAGCTTCAGTTCAGCACTCTAAAAAAATGGAACTAATACAATCATTCTTGTTGCAGCTTACTGGGTACTGGGATGATATTCTTGGATTCTTCATGACTTTTGATTTTTGAGCATGTAAAAGATCAAGTTTGTATATTGTCCAAATCCCAACCATACAGAGCCCAAATTATTGTTGCTCCTTTACAGTATACGCTTGCTTATACATAGTTGTAAATGTATGCTGATTTGATTCATGCAATCAAATTCGTCAATCCCTAATGATGGAACATTCTTATCGCCAAGACACTGAATTTTGTGACTGAATTCATGATCTCTCGGCTCAGCGCAGCCCAGCCCAAGCTTAATTAATTAGTAAGAGTATGATTTTTTAAACTTGACTCGAAATCGGTTCGTTCAAAGACTTGGTAAAGTTTAATATCATATTACGTTAAAGTAGATGAAATTTGACCAGCTCCATCAATGTAAGGTTAATCCACCTTAATTTGGTTGAATAGTACTCGGTCAAATTAAAGTCAATTTACCGAGCTGTTTTGAACTTTGTTTGTTAATTGGTTGTTGTCTCTTTTTTCCAAATTATTTTGACCCATCAATCCATCATAGTACGATGGTGATCGAAGTCATTGAACCTTCAACATTGCTTGCATGGCTAGGGTAAGTAACAGTGGACAATTTAGCTTGATGGGGTAGAGGGTGACAAAGATAATGTCGGCATAGTCGAGAAGATGAATGTCCGGAAAATTCTAACAAAATTTAGGTACGGAAGTATGAAACCATACATTGAGTATATACTTATCCTAGAAGTTTCTGCATGGAATTGATCCGGCTGTAAATTTTGACCACATCTGATCTCCTGGTCTTCATCAACCAGTCTGTCTAGTTTGGTGGGCACAAATTGACTAATCAGTGAACGGAGAGCCGGAGAGCCGGAGATAATGAACATAACTTGATTCATCCTCCTTATAATTTGGCCCCCGTATTACAGTAGATTTTTAAGAAGTGCAATATATATATGTTAGTTCACTCATTCTGTCATTCAGCACCATGCAATTGACGCGACAGGTGCACCACGCAAATGTAGTAGAATGATTATAAATTACTACTACGTGGTTAGAAAGACGTGTCAAAAGAACATTTGGTTAGCTTTTGGACGTTGTGACACATTCATGCCTACCTAAATGAATGCCTGATTTTTTTATATGGCTAAAGGAGTACTTATAATTTAACTAATTGAACCAATAATTGAACGAGGAAAATGAAAAGCTATATAGATCTTGACGATATATTTTAACGATGCAACCGTGAAAGGTACAATAAAAAACGTGCTTATCAAATTGATCAGATAGGCTGATATAGAATCTGTCTTATTAGGATAAGTCCCTTCAATTCGAAAGAAAATGTGCGACATGCATCCGATATAGTACTTTAGTGATTACCCTTAGTTGCTCAACTTCCAAACGCAATTTATTTTTTGGGTGGTTCTTGTAAGGAATTCAGGCTTAACTAGGGCCGATGTTGGTCATAACATATCTTATGCCTACACTTCTATGATTGACAAAAACTGAACTAAATTGAAGATACTAACATGAAAAGAAAAAAACTGAACCTTAAATTTTTAACATTACCGACAAACAAAACATCACATAAAATTCTTTTACTTCGTTTAATAATAATAAAACATGATACATTCAAACAGCTATTTCTCTTATTATCTATGAGTACTTTTTACTCTCTTCATACTTTTCTTTTTTTTTTTCATGCTTTTTTCTTTGGTAGTATAATATATTAATATATGGATTAGTTGAAGACTTGAAGGTCGGTAAAATAGATTGTAAAGTTGACTTCCAACGTCGTTCACTTCAATTGGAATGGAGCTAGACTCGCCAAATAAGACCTTCCCTCCTCGTACTAAGCTAGCTAGGAGTGTTCAGAACTATTGAAGATAGGATCACCAACGAAATGTTCATTCCAATGGAAGATAGTTTGACTTTCTAACAAACTTTATAATAGTTTAGAGATCTACCAAAACCACTTTCAAGTTTCAACAATGACTTCTACACGATCAACGGTACACTAACAGAGATAAAGATAGATTACTGACTTATACCAAAATCTAACATAAACAAAGAACAGAAATAATTAATATGAGGAAACATACCACGGATTCACTTAATTCGATCTAGTGGATGTGTTTGCAATTGACCTTAAGGCGCTTTCAAAGTGCTTCAAAAGCACTTTTGTATTTTCGGGGTGTTTACTATTTTTTTTTTGAGTGTTGTAAAGTGAAAATATTTCCAAATATAAAATCTAAAATCTGTTTTATCCAAACTTTCGGTGAAAGCACTTTCAAATGTTTCAACCACATCAGCAACGCTTCACAGCTACATGTAACACCTCCTATAGCTACAGGCCTACAACAGTTGATAACAACCCTAAACTCAGTCTCACCTCGATCAATTCAGGTCAGCTCAAATTTAGGATTACTCATATATAACTGAATTAAGTAACTCTTTCTTTTAATAGAGAATAGAGTTCTAGGGTTGTATTTCTACATAAAGTAAGAAAAGAGTGGTAAAGATACCTAACTCGTTCAACTCCGCGTAAGTGATACTTTCTTTATTCCATATTTATCTTCCTCTTTTCCTATATGGGATATTATACATTTATCTCAAATGTTTCCTTATCACTGATACTCCGTCCCACAACAATGACGATTTTGTCCATAATTTTCCCAACTTCACACCCTACTACTTTTATATTTCCTTTCTAACTCTCTCCTCACATAAGTGCAAATGACTATTAAATTGCAATGACACATATTATATGAGGGCAATATGTACTATATACAGACAAAGAAAAGTTATTTTTCTTCAACTTTGTACCGAAACTATTAGGGAAGATCAATGTGGAAGGAATGGAGTAAAATAGTTTGATTACATGAACAATGAGTATCATGATGGCTTTTCCGGCCCCATAATTCAAATCAAGAACGGATGAGAATGGCGCATGAAATTCTAATTCAGTACAATAAGTTATTAAATGTCACTTAAATCCCTGAAATTGCATAAAACGATCTTTGAAGAATCAAAGTGGGGTAACACGCGATACAGCCAGCATACGTTGCTGAGGAAATCTTGATGCCTAGCTAGGACTCTCGAAGGCTCAATTGCTCAAATTAAACAACGTAACAAGGCACGTCTATCCATGATAATCTTTTTATCAAGATCGAATTCAAAACAAACCAAACAAATTCAATTGTGAGCGTGTATAAGTGGTCCATTTCGATGGAGCTTGCATTGTTAAATGGTGGGTCTTTATCCATAAACAATTGGTGCACGTTTAAAGTTATCCAAAGTAAATTCAGGTCCCACTCTGAAACAAAATTATAAAATCTTGCTTGCATGCAGATCAGATGCTGCGTTTGTAGGAGCGATTAGCAGTTAGTATTATTAACAATTAACGATTAGTACTTTTGATTAGTATTTAACGCGGTTAGCAAGTGAGAGTTATTTGGTACATTTACTATTAGTGTTAGCAGGTTGCATAGTACAATGCGCATGTATAGTGAACATGTATACCGTTGACGAAAGTATTTGGTGAAGATTATTTTCATCGTGAAACTACTCTTTTAAACTACTCTTTACCACAACACCAATAGTAGTTTTGACCTACTCTTATAATTGTATCCATGTTTTTCAAAAGTTTTTTTATCATTGCACATGAATTATAATATTGCTTGAGAATTACCTAGCACCTTCAAGCAAGTTCATAAAAAGGGGCAACTTTAACGGACTTCGTGAAAACCAAATGTTAGAGAGCATACAAAATATTAAAATAATAAGATTTGTTTCAACAAAATGTAAAAGATCAGAGGCACTTGCAAAGCCACGGTTTTTTTTAATGGCAGCAAAACCACCAAATTGAGAAGAAAAACATTCAAGGCCATGAATTTCCGGTGCTCGTTATACAAGTACGAGTAAGCAAGAATTGCAATTAGCATAATATCCGGCGCTAAAATCAGATAAAGTGGGCCAGCTATAAGACGTGCCACGTGAGAAAGGAATTTTGCTACTGAAGGCCTTGTTTTTGGACAAGATCACCGAAATCTGGATAGGCTAAAACCGCCGGGCGACAGGAATCAAAAAAACTGTTAATGTTGTTGTCAAATTAACAAGTTTTATTCATGCTTCTCACTCTAGTTTTATTATTTAAAATTATTAAAGAAAACTTTTCATTTGAATATTTGTATCTCAAAATGGTGCAATGAAGCTTTGCTGTGTGTTAACAACATGATGTTTGAAACCCATTTTTTCGGGTGGATTTACAAAATCAATTTCGAGTTGGATAAATTTATATCGGGTTTAACACTCATCTTAATTCTCCTTAGAGAAGATTTCAATAATAATAAAAATGGTTTATAATTTTTACGGTCCGTAATTTTTATATGGCACACACACCCATATAATATCTTTTATATTAAGCGCATCTTTCAAAGAAAATTGTAAACTTAATATTATCTTATCTAGAAAAATTTATGTAAACCCATATCTATAAGACGGTGTTCTTAATAACTAGTAAGGGTCACTAATCACCAAGGAGTCTGACAGAATAATATGTAGAAGGTAGAAGAGAATAGTATTATTGATGTTGTTGTAGAAGTGTAGAACAGTAGTGGGGAAGAACCCAATATATAGTATTACAATAGTTTATTCATCAAGTTAACTAGAATCCTCTACTGAATAATATCTCTACAGTATATATTTCCTAGTATAGTACAATATCTCTAATACTCCCCCGCAATCGTAGCAGCAGTAGAACGAAGGCTACGATTGGACAATAAGTAAAAACATCTTCACCAATCTTCAATAGAACCGGTGTAGTAGGAGAACCAAAGGGGGGCAATGGAGAAGAGAGAATAATAGAATAGTAGTAGTAGTACTAGAAAATAGTACAACACCAAAGTAGTAGTAGTAATAGCTGTAGCAGTAGGTAATATGTAGTAGTAGGTAGTAGTAGAAGAATAATAATAATAGTAAAAATAGTAATACCAGTATAATAAGAAGAATAGCAAAGAAATAGTAAGAATAAGAACAATATCTCTAACAGAAATTAAAGCCGAGAATCTGAAGAAGGAAACACCTAAGTAATATCCACCAAGTAATAGGAGATCGAATAGAATAATAATATGAATAGAATAAGAGGAAAAGGAGAAGTGTTAATATTATATTGTTATAAGGGAAGAAAAAAAAATGCGTAGAAATTGGCCATGGAACGTTAAAGTGGAAACAAGCCAATAATCATCCTCAGCAAAAGAAGTCACAAAATGGCAGAGTGGACATACTGCCTAGAAAACGGTCGATCTGGGTAGAAAAAAAGGAAGGCAGAAGTAGAACAATTTTAGGGCGTTGAACAAAAGATTGGCAATCGTAGGCCAACGGAGTAACGCACATCGATTGTAGCCAGAATCTTTGCGCCATAGAAGCAATAGTAATAGATAGAAAAAGAAGACCGCATAATCATAAGCAATCGTCCATGATAAAATTTAGGGTGAAAACAAAGTAGTAAGCTGAAATCGGCGAGAATTAGATCTGGTTAGAAAAAATAATAATTATTGTTCGTAAGTGGTCCGGTGGAGGCTATAAGTTAAATCCACCACCGGCCTAGAGTAAGCATGTTTAGGTCACTCAGAATTTAACCTATTCTCGATACCATGACAGAATAATATGTAGAAGGTAGAAGATAATAGTATTATTGATGTTGTTGTAGAAGTGTAGAACAGTAGTGGGGAAGAACCCAATATATAGTATTACAATACCTTATTCATCAAGTTAACTAGAATCCTAGAGATACTGAATAATATCTCTACAGTATATGTTTCCTAATATAGTACAATATCTCTAATAGAGTCATTAACTAACATTTTTTCATTAATAATCCCGTTTATATATGAAAAAGTTCGCACAATATTTTGAGTATTTTATCTAAATACGAAAAAAATATACATCATATAATATTAGTCCCTTTTTCCTCGTATTTCGTTTAGCTTTTCGAAAGAGAATGATTAGCCTAGAAGGATATAAGGATTTTTTTCCACCACTTTTCAAAAGACAATGACCTCTATTATATTTCTTTATCATTATTACTTGTGTATGGAAAGAACCAGACCGAAAAGATTACGTACCTTCCCTAGTCCACCTTATTACCAAAGTCGGTCATTTGATCTTATCCTCTTCCCTCCCAGAATCCCATAAGACAACAAACATAAAAATAAACTTTCCAACATCATCCTCAATACAATATGTACAATCGTGTTCATTAAGTACGTACTATCGTATATCATATACTCTTTCCCATATTTGTTCCACTCACTATATAGTCACGTAATTAAAACCTTGCCAAATATTTTTCTCGCTTCTTCCTTATCCTAAATTCTTCCCTTTCTTAGCTCCCTACTATATACCCCATCAACATGAAACTCATTCTTCTCATCCTCATCTTCAACACCAAACACCCTTAATTTATTTCATTCCATAACATTTTTCCTAACATATATACAATTCTTGCACCCTAAGCTAACAAAGGTTGATACATATATATACACACACATACAACATAAATAAAGTAACGTTAGTGTATAAGATCAAATTTGTGCAATTACAATTTAACCACCATGCTATCAAGACCATGCTTGAACTTAAACAACCTAGAGACCTTACAAGATCTAGACAACCACATAATGGGTCCAAACGTGATCCCTACGGTAATAACCAAACCAGGGATTATACCCGAGTTCGAAGATTATTCCGATACACCTTCACCTTCTAATAACCATCGTAGAGTTATTATTGTTGCAAATCAGTTACCAATAAAGGCATGTAACGATGAAAATGAAGGAAGTTATACAAAGAAATGGCGGTACGAGTTCGACGAGGATTCACTTTACTTGCAACTCAAGCAAGGGTTAAACCCCAACACTGAGGTTATCTACGTAGGTTGTCTTAAGGTGGAAGTTGATCCTGCGGAACATGACGAGATATCGTCTTATTTGTACGAGAAGTTTAAGTGTTTGCCTGTTTTTCTACCAACTGATGTTCAGAACAAGTTTTACCATGGGTTTTGCAAGCACTATTTATGGCCATTGTTTCACTACAAGATACCATTTTCAGCAGGTCACGGGTCGGGTTATGACCCGACCGAATGGCAGGCCTATGTTGGTGCTAATGTAATCTTTGCACATAAGATCATTGAGGTGATAAGGTTTAAGGGAGGGGAAGATTTTGTTTGGGTGCATGACTATCATCTTATGGTGCTCCCTACGTTGCTTAGAAGAAGGCTTTTTCGGGTCAAGCTTGGGTTCTTCCTACATAGCCCGTTTCCTTCGTCCGAGATCTTTCGAACGATACCGGTGAGGGAGGAGATTCTTAGAGGGTTGTTGAATTGTGATCTTGTGGGATTTCAGACATTTGATTATGCAAGACATTTTCTTTCATGTGGTAGTAGGATGTTGGGTTTGGATTATAAGTCTAAGAGAGGGTACTTAGGATTGGAGTATTATGGTAGGACTATTAGTATAAAGATTTTGCCTGTTGGTATACACATGGGTCAGCTTCAATCCTTGATGGGTTTGCCTGAGACCGCGAACCGAATCAAGGAATTGAGGGAGAAGTATGAAGGGAAAGTTTTAATTGTAGGAGTTGATGATATGGATGTGCTTAAAGGGATAAGTTTCAAGTTTTTAGCATTGAAACATCTCTTGGAAGTGCAGCCTAAATTCAGGGGTAAATTGGTACTTGTACAGATAGCGAACCCTGCTAGAAGTAAGGGGGAGGATGTGCAAGAGCTGGAAGAGGAGACACACAGGATTGCCAAGGAAATCAATGAGAAATTCGGTAGGCCGGGTTATAGTCCGATTGTTTTTATCGATTACTCGGTTTCGACCTTAGAGAAGGTGGCCTATTATGCTATTTCAGAGTGTTGTTTGTTGAATGCTGTTAGAGATGGTATGAATTTGGTGCCTTACAAGTATACAGTCTGTCGCCAGGGTAGTCCTGAGTTAGATGTTGCATTAGGAATTAGCCACTCTTATTCTAGTGCTAAGAAGAGTACTATCATAGTTTCTGAGTTTGTAGGTTGCTCTCCTTCTCTTAGTGGCGCGATAAGAGTTAATCCATGGAACGTGGAGCAAGTAGCAGAGGCAATGCACGAGGCGATTGTCATGGATGAGAAGGAGAAACAGCTTCGACACGAGCAGCATTACAAGTACATTAGCTCCCATGACATTGCATATTGGGCTAGGAGCTTTGATCAAGATCTTGTGAGAGCTTGTGGTGATCCATATGCTCAGAGGTGTTGGGGAATTGGATTCGGCTTGAGGTTTAGGCTTGTTGCTCTGCCTCCTGATTTTAGGAAATTGTCTGTTGATTATATCAAGGCTGCGTATAAGAATACCAACAGTAGGCTCATATTGCTCGACTATGATGGGACTATGACAGCACAATCATCAGTAGATAAGACACCAAGCTCTGAAGTAATCTCTATCTTGAATGACTTGTGCAATGATCCAAAAAATACCGTCTTCCTTGTCAGTGGTCGCGGTAGAGGGACGCTTAATAAGTGGTTTTCTCCTTGTGATAAGCTTGGGATTTCAGCAGAACATGGCTATTTCACTAGGTAAATTTGGTAGTAAAAATCAATTAATTGATCATCTATTAATACGTTACTATGTTTTCATTAATCTTTATTTTCTTGCTACATCAGATGGAGTCGGAATTCTCCATGGGAATGTGGCATGTCAGCTACCGATTTCGAGTGGAAAAGAATAGTGAGTCCGATCATGGAGCATTATGCAGAAGCGACAGATGGTGCATTCATAGAGTACAAGGAGACTGCAATCGTGTGGCATTATGAAGACGCGGACCTCGATTTTGGGGCATGTCAAGCAAAAGAGCTGCTAGATCATTTGGAGAATGTTTTGGCCAATGAGCCAGTGGTTGCTAAGCGTGGCAAGCATATTGTTGAAGTGATACCACAGGTAAGAACTTCATTCGTTGTTGCATCAGAAGGTGGAAATGCTTTTTGTCTGACATTATTAAATTGCTTGAGATTGTTCTCTTGTCTATTTAGTGCATATTGTGGTTTGTACATCACTTCAAACAAACTTCCAAATACGGAATTAGATTGCTTTTGGGACTGAGTAAGAGTGGGCCACTGTTGAGTGTATGTTAATGATTTGGTACCATATACATGATTACATGAACACATCTATCCTTATCACAATCAACTCTGGTTAACAAATTTAGAGACTTGGTAGAAACAGAAAGTAATATCTGTGCATCCTCAATTTTGTCACTCTTTATGTACGTTGGACAAAATGTAGGTTGGACAAATTTCTCATATTGCGTCAGGCGTGTGATTTTAGAGTAAATGTTACTGAAATTTACAAGTAATTGTAGTTCTGAACGTAATTGGATGCATTCTGTTTCTAATTGCAGGGTGTGAGCAAAGGCATTGTGGTAGATAATCTCATAGCAACCATGAGAAACAGTGGCAGGGCGCCAGATTTTGTATTATGCATAGGAGACGACCGATCTGACGAAGACATGTTCGAGAGCATTGCTCGTGCAGCCTCCGCCCCATCGCAGTCGCAGCAGCCATCAATCACGGATGTGTACGCCTGTACAGTGGGTCAGAAACCAAGCATGGCCAAGTATTATCTCGATGATACCTCAGAAGTCATGCTGCTTCTCAAGGGCCTCACTGGAGCACCAACTCTGCAAGAGCATTCAGCTGCTGATCCCAATCTACTGTCAATTAGCAACAGCGGTTTCTGGCAGTAGCTTGTCTAGACATTTTCTAGCGTTATTTAGATAGCAAGGCCACTATGGCAGTTGAAATTTCGAACTAGGATATGCAGAAAATCTATGTACATATAAGCACATTTCAGATGTATAGGTTATAAATAGGCAGCAGAATTCTCAAGATAAAAAGAGTATACTTGTGTCTTTCCACTATACTAGACGATTTTATACATTGTGGATATTCAAGTTTTTCATGAATCCCCTAGTGTTTGGTGCTCTGAAGATTGTCTTGAACTTTTTATTAATTTGTTCTGCTTGTTTGTGAAGTTTGATCATAATCCTGGATGCCTATATGATCGAGAGCCACAATTCTTCTAAAGAAACACTAGTTAATTTGCTACTGCAATGTCAAACAAAGCCAAGTGATTGTCTTATTTGTCGATCACTTGAAACTTGAAGGAGGCACTTCTTAACTTAAGTAGTTAAGTTGCCTAGCAAGAAGCAAGCACCGGACTGACCTTTCGTAAACATGAAGAATTGGCCCAAGATAGATATTGCAGACTGCAGACTGATTGTTGAGTTTCTAGGCCCATGGATACAAACCCACGTCCCCAAGGAATACAGATAACAAAAAGTTGTGGTGACTTCCTCAAGTTCCAATCTTGAGAGATTGCGGCCTTTCCGACAGTGTTCAGAATTCAGATTGCCCCAACTCCCATGTCCTTCCGATGGCCCACCTTGCATATATCACTAAGTTACGTTGCAGAACTCTGAAACATGTAAAAGTTGGAAAAAAGAGAAGATAATCTAGTGTAAATTCTGATTCAATTGGTTCGAAAACAGAGAGATTGTTTACGAGATTGCACAATTGTTGTACCGAAATATCGACTTCCAACAATATCGCCAAAAATAAGAAGTATTGAAAGATTTTCTTAGCTATTTTACTATAATCCATAATATCCACTCTTGATAAGAGACACACAAAAAAAATATAGTTAACACATAAGATGGTTAAGATTGTCACACTTGTATATTTACCAAATGTGGCGAAATATCTCTCAAGGTAGATAAGGTAAGGAATAAATTGATGATTGATGAAACAATTCCTACAGAACTGGATAATTGGATAAAAATCATACATCATTGAAAATGATACAAACCTTCCTCCTTCATCAATCATGTACAGAGTATATTTATAATGCACATGTGAATACATTCAATAAAGTTCTTTTCCTCCTTTGGCTAAGCAAAGTCCTCTGTAGCAAACAAACAAGAGGTCAGCTTTCTCTACCTGACATTACATGCTAAAAATTTGTAAAATGAAAATGAGAAATCCCGGAAAGTAATGCTAAATTTGTGGCGTTTGCACAAGCAGTGAACCACCAAACTCAAAACACACACACATCAGGACATCATTCAACATGATCTCACAGATCAAGCACAATTGAACATTGCTAGTTTGCTACAGCCTACAGTAGTGTCCCCTCTGCATTCATACACTGTCACACATAGCAAAATATTGAAAAGCCTCACACTTATGTTCAAGACTAAAGAGTCATAAATAAAGAAAAAATATACCTGGCAAAAATACCCATTATCCATCAAATACTAGAGACAAAGTGACCCAATTTTGAACAGACCGAAATGGTTCGCAACCTGACATGTTCTTAGAATGTTTAATATTCTAAATGATTTCCTTTTCTCGAAAATGCAAATTAAAGAACTTCAATTCTTATGTACTAAATTTACACTCGATCTATTTTTATCAAAGAATTATATATAACATAATTATAGTTATTAGTTACGGAGTATTAGTCACATGTAAAATATTATTAGTTACCGTGTGATTACTATTAGTTCAAATACTCATAGTTATTATGTAGATATTATCACAATTTTATTGTTATTAGTCACCTAATATATTAAAAAAAAAACACTAAACTGAACCCGATACCTTCTAATTGGCATAAGGTGTCGAGATCATTGAGCCATTTGTTATTTGTGTTAGTGCACCATTGTTCTTTTTATTTTTTTTTCAATTTTTTTCACAAAGTTATGTGATTCCCTGCTTATAATACTTGACTCCGTTACTGTGTCTGCAAAAGACTTGCTGATCCTAAACCTACCAAGTTTACGCAATTGCCCGCTCAAAAGTAGAAATTAAAAAAACCACGACAAGGAAAGACTAGATTGAGAATAAAAAGGGTTGACAAGCTACTTGAGATGGCGAACTCCTCACTCGAGATTTTTAGGAGACTTGAGTTCGAGTCTCCCATCGTACACAAAAGAGGGTATCCTAACTATTCTTACTTTGGTTTTAAAAGAGAAAAAAGATTGAGAAACAAAAGAAAAGAAAATAAAATAAAAAGTGAGCAATGTATGTGTGAAACTGAATCAATATTTTGGATTTTTTTTCCATCACCGCACCTTTCCTTTCCAGTCAACAATATTGACTGCTCTCTCTCTCATTCTATCTCTAATACTGTATGATAATAATCTTTTTCTAACTTTCTCTCATCATCATCAGTTACTTAGCCTGCTACTGAAAAGTGAAAATTCCACCAAAAAAGAAACAAACAAAAAAATAAAAACATTATTAACCATACAAACTGGAGGTTACTTACCTCCAACTTATTTGGCATATGGGTTTTTGATTTTGCCCATTTTAAAACATACCCAGATAGAAAAGATTGTATCTTGTTCACATTTTTGGACTGCCCACCAAGATTTAAGATCTGGGTGTTGCTTAATATGTTCACATTTGTATGTTTCAGTAGCATTTTTGGGTTGTGTTTGCTTTTCTGATTCAAAGAACCTTTTTTTTTAGTGTCAAGTTTTGATCTTTGTTACTTGAGCTGGATATGTTCATGTTAGGATTATAGGTAGGTTGCCACCTTTAGCATGGAGTTAAAGAAAGAGAAGTTTGTCAGGTACTTACATTTTTCAGTTACTGTCCTTTTTTGCTGATAGATTTTGCTGCTGCTGCTGCTGATATTCTGATATAGTATGGTTTTGTAGCTATGTTGCTTACATATATATAATATGCAGGTTGTGTTGGAGAAATAGTTTGGGATGTTTTTTTTTGTGTGTGTATGGTGCATATATGTTGCTGTAGTATGCTTTTGGCAAAATTGGTTATATACTTGCATAGGTCATAGGTTGTACATGAGAAAATAGATATTTGGTATGTTTGTATGAATGTATGATGGTATTTTCTTCTGTTGCTGATATTCTGATACAGTGTATATGCTAACATTAGATTAATAGTTTGTGATATGTTTTTAGGCTTATGTAGTAATAGGTTGTATTGGAGAGAAAGTTTGTGATATGTGGTATGTCTGTATGATGGTAGGTTTTATTCTGGTGGAAAAAAGGACCCGGAAATTGTACTTCCGAAAGTTGATCCAACTAAATTGGAGAAGTCATCATCTTCTGGTTATAAGTTGTCATCAGTATATTACAACAACGGTGGAGGTGGTGGTGGTTTAGGGTCTAGTGGTAGACTTAGTGAGCCATTGAAGTTTGGCAAGGCGCAGGTGTTACCAGAGGAGCAGGAGAATTGGAGGAAGAGGATACTAGATCCAGGGAGTGACATTGTGCTGAAGTGGAACAGGGCTTTCATTGTTTCATGTTTGGTTGCGCTTTTCATCGACCCGTTGTACTTCTATTTGCCAAGTATAGCAGGGGATGGGAAGACCTCATGTGTGAAAACGGACATGAGCTTGCGAATCGTTGTGACCCTCCTTCGAACCCTTGCGGACCTTTTCTATCTTCTACACGTGCTCATTAAATTCAGAACTGCTTATGTTGCTCCTAGTTCTAGGATATTTGGAAGGGGTGAGCTTGTTAGAGACCCCAAGATGATTGCGCAGAGGTACTTGAAATCAGATTTCTGCATTGATCTCATTGCTACATTGCCTCTGCCTCAGGTATTATTTCATTTCTCTTGTTCAATTCTTGGCTTGTTAGAATATGCTTTGGACTTTGCATACCCATTCAAATGTACTAATTGTGAGATTCTCTAGAGTGAACTGTGGATATATAGTACACCCCCTCTGTCAAGATGCCAATAATAAGGTGGTATTTTGTCTTTCTGTATTACAAGGATCTATAGAAACCCACATTTTGTGGCCAAGGACAAAGATGAGAACCCACATTGGCTTTTGTCTTTATTGGCTGTTAATTGAACTCTAATATTCCTAAGCTGGCTGATGAAGGATCAGTCGCTTGATGTTGATTTAGAATGTACCCAATGAGATATTTGTTGGCTTGAGTTTCGGTCCCAAGTTAGGCCTATAATGATCAGACTTGAGTGGAAGAGTAACATGGTTGAGGATGTGAGTATTTTTCCGTCATTATTCCAAACTCTGAAATACAGTATTGAATATCTGATCTCTGATACTGTGACCAAACATGATGTTGCTGCAGCAGTGTTGACTAATTTATGAATTTATCATGACCAATCATGAAGGCCTCGATGCCTGCATAGTATTTTTGTAGGCAGGGTTCAGAGAGGTCAAGATGTAGACAGTTTCTTATTGGTAACTTTTGAATGCATAGTTTTGGGCGGTTAAGCTAATAAGCTGTAAACATCATATCCTAGACTACTATAAGCACTCTTGACCCCTGATCTCTATAGACGAGGTAAGGCTGCTTCCAAAGTGTTTGACCGACGTTGACTACTTGTGATATACTCCAGAGTATGTCAAAGAGAGTAACTCAGCAAAAAGTAATCTGAGGACATTTTTTTTCATGACCATAGAACGTATAACATATGGCTTGAAACTGTGGGCATTCACAATATTGGTGCATGCTAGCCGTCCAATTATTATTGAGGTTAGCCTGTAGTGTTGCCACCATTAATGAAAATTATGCTGATTGTTTATGTAGGTGGTATATCTTTTTCAGTTTCCAGTCTATGACTTGCGCTCTGCTATTTACTCCTTTAAAAGCAGGCATTAATCTTTTGCCCTGACTTTGTATACAGTTTGTCATTTGGTTCATCATCCCTGCATCAAGAACTCCAAGAACTGATCACAATAATAATGCTCTGGCGCTTATTGTTTTGCTTCAATATGTGCCTCGACTGTATTTGATATTCCCGCTGAGCTCAGAAATTGTGAAGGCTACTGGAGTGGTTACAAAAACTGCATGGGCTGGGGCAGCTTACAATCTGCTGTTGTATATCTTGGCTAGCCATGTATGTATGACTAACTATTTGTTTAACTTATTATTGGAAATGTTCCCTTTCCTGAAGACTTGAATTTTTTGTAGATTACTGAAGGTAAAATGTTGTCAAACCATATAACTGAGCCCTAACAGTTTGAGTTTTTATTTTTGCGGTCCTTTGGTTCTTTTTGTGTGCTGTGTGTTATGCTTTATTGATAGACAGTCATCGTCTTATAAAGTTTTTTGTTTTATGAGAAATAATGAAGAGGAGGCTGACGGTTGTTCTTCTCTCTCCCTCTCTGCTTTTTTATCACCCTCTTTTACTCTTGTTGCTCCCTAGTCAATCATCTACTTGCTTCATATTGTCATTCCTCTGTCTTTTTGTTGCAGGTTCTTGGTGCCTCATGGTATTTACTGTCAATTGAGCGATATACACATTGTTGGAAGTCCATTTGCAGGCAGGAGAATGGCCCTCAAAAGTGTTTGCTTCATTATTTGGATTGTGGTATCTTCAACAGACAGGATCGAGTGGCCTGGGCCAACTCAACTACTGTGTTTAGTAAATGCGATCCAAAGCAAAGCAACTTTACGTATGGCATTTTCGCAAATGCTGTTAGCAAAGATGTCGTCGGTTCAAATTTTGTTGCGAAGTACTTCTACTGTTTGTGGTGGGGCCTACAACAATTAAGGTACACGTACATCTTTGAATTCAATCAGATTATGGCAAGGCTAGTATGGTTGTCAGTGTAGCTTTCCTTGCCTTTCTACAGCACTCGTTTATGATACAACTGAAAGAAGTTAGCTCAACTAATTTGAAGGTCATTTTTAAAAAAAGGAACAAAAATCCTGTGTTACAGGACTGTTTATCTACTTTTAAGTATCTGGGTCTCATGGTTGACACTCCCATGGCCATGGGTATGGATGCTGAATCTCTTCATTCATATAGGAAAGATGCAAGTTCGTGGTTGATTGAATCTGACTACTTACACGTGTATTCATGATATGTACTCATTTCCAAGGTCTGGGCTAGGTGAATATCTGTAATTATTTCAAATCTGTAGCTCATGTTGTTCTCATTTCCAAGGTAGGAAAGGAATAGGGTCTGGCTAGGTGGGCAACAACTGATGTGAAAAGGCCGTACATTAATCTGGGTGGCTGCTTAATGTTATGTTATTTTCCTATTCCCAGAAAAATTTAGTTTGAAATTACATACGGTGCAACTCGGAAAATTACACCAAAAGCTTACATGTAGCACTTGGGAGCCCCTTCAATAGCAGGACTTAAATGGCTTGAAGGGTTCTATACGTGCAGTGGTTATGAAACTGAAGTATTTCATCATCAGTTTCAGTTCTGGGCGCTCAGGGAAGAGAAACTATAATAGAGACCATCAATAAAGAATGACCATTTTGTTTTGAATTTTTTCAATCTGCATCCAAAGCTTTTTGTTTTAAGGAATGTTAACATGCTTTTTCCTCTTTATCAGCTCATATGGGCAGAATTTGGAAACAAGCACGCTCATTGGGGAGACATCATTTGCCATTCTCATAGCCATTGTTGGTCTCGTCTTGTTCTCCCATTTGATTGGGAACATGCAGGTACTTTTCTGTCTTATGCTATGAGCTGCGAAAACTCAGTTATGAGACGTAGTGTTAGAGATTATTGAATTTTTGTTACTTGCTCAGTTGCTCTACTGGTTCTTCTGGAATTACTTCTTCTGTCTCCACTTTTCTCTCTCACTACAATGGCAAAGAAAGTTTTTTTTGGTACAGTCCAAAGAGTAATACCCACTTGTAAGTGGCAGCTTTCATCAACTTTAGGTGACCCCTCAGCAATACGTGCAAAACTGCAAATACAGTACCTAACAAAATAAGTGAAGAACTATGATAGTATATTGAAAAAGAGAATGACAGAGGTGACAAAGAAGATGAGGATTATGAAAGGAAAAGAGTTCAATCCCAGACAATGAGACTGTTGGAGTTATTTACAAGGATGCTAGGGAAATGAAGAAGATGGGTACAAGTTTAGGAGCTACTGTAGTAGCCTGGAGCAAGAGGGAGAAAGGTAGATGGGTGCATGCATTTGAGCTGATGGGTCAATTGGCTTGGGGGTTGTAGAAAAGTCTGTGAAATTCCAAAAGACGAGGGTGACGGATGTGGCGGAGCTTAGGAGGTTGGTTGTGCTGAGGCATATATGTAACTATACTTGCACACACCCGGTGTAAGAAATGTTTTTTATATGTCAAAAGGAATCTCTGAAAAGCTGGTGCCACAGCTGACTTAATATACCAATTTAGTGGTCGGAATACTAAATAATAATATGGCTTAAGGTATGAACTTAAAATGCCTATTGGTCATCCGGCGTACTCTTTCTTATTGGACTGAAAAATAATTTTGGGTTATACGATTACAATCGGTACATGCTTATTCCTTGATGGTCTGCTATGGACCTATGGTGAGGTCTATTAGAATGGTTGCCGTTAGAGTACCTTGACTGAGCATCCCCGTGTAAGGTGAAACTTGATTTTGTATATCTTTCCTCTTCTTCCAGAAAAATGTGCAAGTTTACTGTAAAGTTTGTGGCTTTTGTTCTTCATCTTTTTCACTTAATGGCAGTGGATGTGCCCTGAGGGTTCCTATGACCTATGGTTAGACCATTTATGACACTCCTGACCTTAAATAGGCAGGATAGCTTGGTGTGATGGTGTTATGTAGCATGGTTTGCATAATGGTCACTCCTCAGACGAGATCCAGGCTTCTGTCCTAGACAGCGTATGGAGTGGCAATCAGCAAAGCCTGCAAGTACTAATAGGTTTTTCCCTTGTTTCTTCTCTATATGTAGACGTACCTGCAATCGATCACTGTAAGGCTTGAAGAATGGAGACTCAAGCGTAGAGATACTGAAGAGTGGATGGGACATCGACAGCTGCCTGAAGATCTGAGGGAGCGTGTCAGGCGTTTTGTTCAGTACAAATGGCTTGCTACCAGAGGGGTTGATGAAGAAACTATTTTGTCCGGATTACCTACTGATTTACGCCGAGACATACAGCGCCACCTTTGCTTGGACCTTGTTAGGAGAGTATGTTCCTTTCCTTTGTCTTTTTAATTGCTTTTGCCGTATGATTTGTTTTTCGAACTGTCTTCTGTAGTCGTCATATGAAGACGCTCCAATAATTGGACCTTAAGACCAGGCTATGGACATATGTTGAAGTAATTGGAAAAATCAAACAAGAGGTGTAAATAGAAGTATCTGATGGTTGAGGATTTCTTATGGCTATTGTACTGTTTTGGATCTGTGAGTGTAGGCCCTGCCCAAATTTGTTTTTCTACAGCAGATGACCTGTTTTTTAATATCAATATGTGTAACTCGCTGCCAGTGCAATTGGACACTTTTTGTCGTATGATTAAAAGAGTAGCCAGAAAAGGAAGATTACCTATTTACCTGTTCCATACTTGTAGTAGTTGCTACTGATTGTCGAGGGCTATTATAGAACTCAGTTGTCATATAATGTCCTTGCTCTGTACTGGCACTGAATAATCGATAGGTCAGTGCTATGCCATTCATCGAGGAGGCAGCTTCCTTTAGTTGCATCTCACTGCTTCCATCTCACTTGTTATGAAAATGATGGTACTTTTTCCTATTTGAAACACACTAATCGTTGCACATTGAAGTATTAAAATTCCAGTGTACATGCAGAATTTTCCACATGAACTTTGGTCAAAGTGTATATAATGATTGTTTTGTGTTCATGAATTTTTTTAAAATCTAGATGGCTCATCTAATCGTTTCCATGTTCTTTAGACAAAAATCTAGAACCTTCAACCTGTGTGAACCAACAGTACTTCTCACGGTCTTTTTTCTGTCAACAAAACTGTCTAACGTTGCACAGACATTTTTGGTTTTTCTTTCTTTAGCACCTTTAGTTCTTAGCTGTCATAAAATTTAGGCCATCAGTATTTGACAATGATCTTTTCCATCTACAAAAATCTGGCCTAGCCGAAGTGCATATATCTCTTGCTAGATATATAGTATCTTTATCGATTAGAGACCATATTTCTTTGTCTGTTTAGTTGCTCATATTGTGTACTGAGTATTCAGCTATGGATGCCATTCTGCAGGTGCCTTTTTTCTCACAGATGGATGATCAACTACTTGACGCCATCTGTGAGCGTCTAGTATCTTCATTATGCACCAAAGGCACTTATATTGTTCGGGAAGGGGATCCTGTGACAGAGATGCTCTTCATCATCAGAGGAAGACTAGATAGTTCCACGACAAATGGGGGACGAACTGGATTCTTCAATTCGATCGTTCTAAAGCCTGGAGATTTTTGTGGTGAAGAGTTGCTCGGTTGGGCTTTGCACCCAAAGTCCTCGCTTAACTTGCCTTCTTCAACCAGAACTGTGAGAGCACTTGTTGAAGTGGAAGCCTTTGCTTTGAGAGCAGAAGATTTGAAATTTGTGGCAAATCAATTTAGACGGCTCCACAGTAAGAAGCTTCAGCATACATTCCGGTTTTACTCTCACCATTGGAGGACGTGGGCTGCCTGCTTTATACAGGCTGCTTGGCGCCGGTACAAGAGAAGAAAGATGGCGAAATCTCTTTCTTCTCTAGAGTCATTCACGTCAGAGAGAGATGAGGATGAAACCAGGGAAGAGGAAGTACCCCTCTTTTCACCTCCTCTGCCAAAATCAACTCTAGGTGTCACATTGTTGGCTTCGAAATTTGCAGCAAATACTAGGAGAGGTGTTCAGAAAATCAAACTTCAGAAGCCTGAAGAACCTGATTTCTCTGCTGACCCAGATGATGATTGAGTGTACCCCCATATACTTGTACAGAAATGGTTAACTGCGTGAAGGGTGCAAGGGAAAGGCCACCGAAGCGGAAGCCATGGCATTCAGTGCATGAAGTGGTATTTACCTCCTCTACTGCGCAGTATGTGCAGTTGCAAACTTGCAACTGCTGTATTTTCGGCTACTGTATACCCGGATGTTGCAAAAAGCAGAAATCCTGAGAGTTCATCCATGTGTAAAAATGTTGTATTACAAAGCTGACTAAGATGCTACGCTGAAATGGATAAGTAGATAACTGATTTTGTAAACTGAATATCTTGAATGATGTCGCAAAGTGGCCTGAAGTTGCCAACTTGCCATAGAAATATTATGATAGATTGATAGTGATGATGTATACTATACTAATTCTACGTTACATGTTTGCCAAATCACACGCATGACGCATCTATTAAAATATCTTAATGGGGTTTTCTTGGTGTGTGGGCTAATGGTATGTAATTAGTTAAATGGCTGAGTTAAAGCTTGGCGGTCTACTAATTTTATTGTAGCCCAGTTCTTATATTTGGGTAAAATTTAATTGAGCCGGCCTTGAAAATTTTGATTCAGTACATTGGGCTAGGTTTCTTTTCTTTTGTGAGCAAAACTTTCATACAGTATGTTAAAACCGATATGGAATAAGTTTCCTTATTTATTTACATTACTTGATTACTTCTATCTGATTTTTCCCAGCTCCAAGGCGGTATAGGATACAATACCCTAATCAATTAGGAAAGTTCCAGAATATAGTTTCCTAAATTCCTATTTGTATCCTAGAAAAAACTACTTCAACTCGGACATAACTTAGGAAAGTCGGCCCTATGACCTACGTAGTACTCTATATACACAAGGAGGACTTGCCCTCCAATGTTCATCATAAATCATTAATTATTTTACTGCGGGAGGGAAAACACAAGAGAGGCAAAAAAGTCGCAGCAAGAAGATCCATCAAGGAAAAATTACCATGGTGGAGGTAATGCATAGGGTGAGTTTAGACCTGGTGCTTACCCATAATAACAGTAGTGTTATTACCAATGATTGCGGCTGTACAATTACGACTTTTAAGTTGTTCGGGAATTTCATTACCCATAAAACTACGTGCGATCGAGAACATTGGGATTATTGTGATCCACGTAATCGTGATACAAGATCCGGAACTGTCGACAACCAAAGAAACCACTCTGAGCTTCATCAAGAAGAGGCTTTAGTGAATGATAATCATTGTCATGCTTCTTCTTCTAGCAGTACCACCGAAAGTGTTAATTATGGTCTTGTTGATCATCATGGTCATCAGGAGAATGTTTTAGCGGATGATCATTGTCATGCTTCTTCTAGCAGTACAGAAAGTGTTAACAATGGTCCTGTTGATGATCGTGTTCACGAGAACGTTGACAACGTTGTTACAATCTATCAACCAGCAGCACCTGCAGGGACGGCTTCACTTACCAAAAAGAAGCGCGGGGAAGAAAGAAAACCGAGAGAGAATCCCGCAAGTATAAAGGTCACTAACGAGATTAAAAGAAAGGCCGAGAGTGCCAATGAACTCCCAACACATATCCTCGACAAAATCAGAAGCCTCCCTGGGTGCGAAAACGTAGTTCCTGAACGCATCTTTTGCAAATATGTCTTTGCGTCTGATATGAAGCCTGACCAACAGAGATTAACAATGCCACGGGAACATGTCAAGCCCAGCTTTCTGCTGGACAACGAGAAGCAAGAACTTCACACATTGGTGAAGAAGCCGCTGAAGGTGGTATACGAGAAGGTGACCCAAGTCGCGAACGCCGCCATTACAAGTGAAGTCGTGGAGGGAACATTGGATATGGCTAGGAGGCCTAAAGTTAAGCCTAACGAAATCGAGCCACCACCGAGCTGGAAATACTGTCTGCAGGGTTCTGAATGGAATAAGGTGGTGTCGGGGCGCGATATTCAAGTAGGCGATGCTGTACAAGTATGGTCTTTCCGATATGGTGTTGAAGGGGATAATAATCTTGGCTTAGCTGTTGTCAAGATTAGCAAAGCTGAGCTTGAAACTCTTGTTGCCGAGGAGAATCCTGCTGCGCCCAATCAGAAGAGAAGGAGAACAGCTTAGTGAATTGTTTTTTTAGCATAGGATTGAGCAACTTAATTTTTCTGGCTTACTACTACGTACGTAGTAGTAAATAAATTAATTTTCATTCCGGTAGCTAGGTAGAGGATCTCAAAAAAAAAAAAAAATTATTTTCATGATCATGATCAATGTCCATCATCAATTTAATTATTATTCAACTTTTCAATATCATCATATATATTGTTTCGTTTGAATTGACTTTAATTAATATGCATGTTATGATTGAAGATTTAATTTATCCATCATTAATCAAACACTAGCACAAATCAGTACTATGTTAATTATTTGTTGATCAAGATCTAAAACTTGTGCGGTATGCTTTTATTAAATAAAATTTTCAATTATGTTTTCGATCGCGCCGCTAGAGAAACGGTGTCCGTAATTTTGTCTAATATAAATAAAATTAATAAATTTTCTCTATGTTCAATTAATTAATTAATATTAGGTGTAGTGTGGTGTGTTTTCCTAATTAAAGTACAATTAGATTCTCAAAAAATTAAATTACAATCAGAATGTAGCTAGGTTTCCTACTCCGAATCTAATAATAATTGTAAAAACTTTTCCAATTAAATTATTATCCCGCGTGACAAAAAAGGGTGCAGAAGTTCGTACTACTTGAGACCGGGTTTTTACAATAAATTAGGAAAGTTTCTTTTAGTTTTATTTCCTTAAATGGAGTTGAACTAGATTGCACAATTGTACGTGATCCGAAAACTAACTATACTAGAACACATAACTTTTTAGAAACTTCCCTAGTTCAGTCTCCTCACTTATAAACATACACGCTCATCAGCGCCTCACCCTTTATAAATTGATTTCTCATTATTTCATTATAAATCGCCGCTCAATTATTTTTATTCAAGCAAATTAGAAGAAAGAATTGAAGGAGAGGGTTAGAATTAAAACAATCAAAGAAAGAAGACCAAGAAAATATTTCAGCGATCATCATGTTGACGCTCGATTGGCCGATTGAATCGTCGTTACAAGATAGTAAGTTTTCAAAAAGATGTAGCAATAATTTCAAGCTGTTTGGTGTCACGTTTGATCGTCCTACTAGTTCATCAACAACATCCAAAAAAGATACTGCAGTTAGTTGCAGCCCTGATGGTGATCAGAAGTATTTTATGTTATTCGGTGCTAAGATTATTCCTGTTACCTCTACAGAAAACGAAGATCAGCAAGCATCAAGATCAGATAGTGTCTGTGCTAGTGCTAGTGTAGAAACTAGTGGTACTAATCAACGTGAACGTGTCTTCGATGATAAGACTGTTCACCATGCAGAAAATCCCCCAAGAAAAGAGTGTACTGATGATGATGATCAACAGCGCGAAAATTCGTCAGAAAGTGTCAATATCATCCCTGTACAAGTTCTTCAGTGCCCGGAATTATCAGAATCAAGTATTATTGGCGCAGTAACTGTTGGTACAGTTCAGGGTAATGAAATCGTTAATCATCATGCAACAACGCCCGTAAACAAGGGTTCTTCTGTCAAGAGAAAGCGTGAGGAAGAAAAGCCAGAGAGGCGCAAGAAACCAAGTAAAGCACACACTCAAAGGCTCGAAAAGATGACTGAAAACAACGGTCTTCCTGATGACTTTCTCAGTAAAGTGCAAGCCCTTAATAACAGCGAAGAAGTTGTTCCTTTGCTTCTTCTGAACAAGTATGTATTCCGCTCTGACATTAATCCGGTCGAGCAAAGGCTTATGATGTCGCAGGCGCAAGTAAAGCATACTTTCCTTAACGATTCGGAATATCTGACGTTTCATGGGACGGGCGAGATGAAGGTGAAGGTGATTTACAAGAAGGTAACTGAGGTTGAAGGGGGTGAAAACAAGGAGGAAATCGAAGAGGGTATGATGGAGTTGGCAAGGTGGCCGAAACCGGGCGGGGAAAAGGCGGCGGCTAAGGAAGATGATGATCAGCAGCAGAAGATGAAGATTACTAAGTGGTGTTATGCCCTGCAAAAGGACTGGATTAAAGTTGTGGATGCAAGCAAGATTAAAGAAGATGGTGTTGTTCAGGTCTGGTCCTTCCGTTATGGTAAAGACCAGAAGCTTGGGTTAGCAGTCGTGAAGGCTCTCTGATTTGGTTAGTCAGAAGAAAGATAGATTAATTGATCACAGCAAAAGTTCAATTAATTATGGGTTTCTTGAATTTCTTGTTAGGCAGATGTTTAGTAGTTCGAATTTCAAATTCTTGGTGGAGTACTTTAAAGAATTTAGGGTTATTGATATTGTTATTTGTTATTGGCATTAACTCATTCATTCAACCTAGTTTCTGTTTTAGTAGAACTTGTTTCCTGTTTCTTGATCTCAGCAAATATATATATAGTTCCAGTTTCACGGATAGCAAAATTAAATTTCAGTTTTGTCAATTCTATATCTGTTGTATTTCTTCTCTTGATTTACAGTTGCTTTAATTACTACATTGATGTATTGAATCTTGATCACTGTTTAAGATATATACACTTGTAACATGCATGTTCAAAAGCAGATTTATACAGACATACTGTGTATCAGAGAGCATGTATGATTTCGATCGTTACGATTACTTTGTGGTTTTATGAGAAGAATGAATTCTGACAACAATGTTGGGAAATTCACAGCAGAGGACTATTTTAATTTGTCTGAAAGAACATGATCAACATATCAGTATATATAATTGATATCAAAGAAAATTTTTGTTGGAAAAGGCAGATATGAAATATGTGGGTTTCGTTTATCGTTGTGTGAAGAGTAGTCTCTAGTCTGCAGAGTACAAAACAAACGATGACCAGAGAAACAAATTCAATTGCAAAAACAATTGGAGTACTAGCATAGAATCCTGCTATTATAAGCTAGTGGTAGCTTGCATTATTTTTGGCACATGAGCAGAATTGTATTTGCAGATGACAAAAATCAAAGTAATGACTCTACTAGTATTTTTAAGTTTATTTAAGCCACAATAATGTTGGATTTGGCTTGGTGCATAATGTAATAAGCTGAGTGATATTTGTATTTGTTGTTACTTTTGTAATGGTCCAAGGGGTCGTTTGGTATACCGCGGGAATTATATGACCATTGTATTTGTAAAATGATAGCAATTATAGAACGTTGGGAAAGTTGTAGAGTTGTTTTGTTAATGTATGAGAATCAAAATCGAATAGTAAAAATACATTCTTTAGGGGTATGAGTAAGGAAAACAATTCCTAATGATATTGTGAAAAAGTGATTTCGATGAGAATATGATTCCCATGCATAAGTGGCAACCAAACTAAACCGAGGGTGTGACATTTTTTTTATATATTTAAAAGAGAGTGCCTCTTAGTGTGTGTGGTGTGTGCTTGAATTGAATGTGCATGTAAGTATATGGTTGGTGTATGCATTTGTTTAGTATGTGTATGTGTTTTTGTAGTGTGTAGTTGTGTGCTACTTAACTTGTGTAGGCAGCATGATTGCATGAATGTGTGTGTTTTATGTGTAGCACTACAAAACTAATTTGGTATGTGATTGTCAACCAAATGAGTGTATGATAAAGCTACATTATTTGTATTGTTGTACGAGAATGATATGTATATTTGAGCTAAGTACATACTTGCCCTTTGACCTCCAATAATAAACAAAACAGATAAATAATGACAATTGCTGTTATCCATTTCTTTTTTCTTTTTATTTGTGCCCTTTTGTCAAAGGTGTAGAACAGTAGGAGTATCAAGTATCGACCACTTCCTCTCACAGAGAGCAAACAGAAGGAAGGATAACATGTGGGCAACGGTCACTCAAGCTGCACTTACATCTTCATCATCTGCTTCACTCCACCCTCTGTCCTCTTATCCTACATCCTCAAAAAACCTTCATAAACCCACAAAATCATCGTACCCTTGCACTTACAGGCCAAGCCTTGGTGTCCACACAAAACCCACCTCATGGATAGTTGCTTCACTTTCCACCCCAACAAGGTTATTTTTTTTCCCCCTTTTGTTTTAGTTTGTTAATGTTGGTGTTGTTGTTGTTTTGTTATGTGATGGTGCAAATGGGTTTTTGTTATTTTTTGGTTTGGTTGGTGTTATCTTGCCCTTTGAAGGTTTTGGAGAAATGGGTAGTTGTTAATTTTTCAATTTTAGTTGCAAGATTGAATCTTTGGATCATTTTATGGCTTAGTTTTGTAAGAAATGAAAAACTGCAAAAGGGTTCAGTTTGAATGTGGATGTGATTTAGGACATCTTGGAAAATTGGTATGATGAAGAGAGTTGAGTGTGCTGGATTTTATCTACTAATTTAAGTTCTGTTCATTTGCACATGAGATGAAAGTTTGGTGTTATCTGCTGTTTGTAGCTTTTGAGGAAGTGCCCAACTCTTGATTTCTCACCTTGTTGCATAAATTGTATTTGTGAATCATATTATGCATCATTCTGTTATGGACTATATGTTTCACTGACCCTTATGGAATGGAAAGGATGCCTCTTTTGCTGTCTGTATGCCGTGGTTAGATAACCAATGAAACTGCCTGCAATGCTGAATTGTTTGGATAATTATTCATTTTCACTTTGAATTGCTAGTGAATTAGCATTGGTTTCTTACAATCCTTTTGTTTCTTTTTAAATTTCCTTTTCACAGCAATAAAAGCTCAGTGTTTGATCCCTTGGGTATCAATCCAGATGAATCATGGGGACTATCTAGTGCCTGGGATGGGGTTGTGGGGCTTTTTGCACAGACTTTCGAGAGTGCGTCCGGCACTAAGCGATCATCAGGACGTGGAGTTGCAGGTGTAGCTTTGAGCCTGTTCTACTGATGATTTGTTAATCATGATTTCCTTTTCTTGGTTATTGTCTGAAACTTTTTAATTTGATAGTGTTGAATTCACAGCTGCGATTGAGGATAGTTCCATTGATTTTGGAGATTTTTTCAAAGGGCCGTTGCCTGGGAAGTTCCTTCAATTGTTGGGATTATTGGCGTTGTCTCGAGTAGGGGTTTATGTCCCTCTTGGCGGAGTGAATCGTGAGGCGTTTGCGGGAAACTTGGATACGAATAGTTTTATTAGTACTCTAGATTCATTCTCTGGAGGTGGAATCGGAAGACTCGGGATATGCTCCCTTGGAATTGTTCCCTTCATCAATGCACAGATTGTGTTTCAGCTTCTTGCACAAGTGTATCCCAAGTTGCAGGACCTTCAGAAAAAAGAAGGTGAAGCAGGGCGGAAAAAGATTCTGCAGTATACTCGCTATGCTTCTGTTGGGTTTGCTTTGGTGCAGGTAATGAAGATTCTTTTCATAAGATTATGCATTTAGTTATTTTTTCTTAAATCAATATAAACATTTGCTGCTGTTTTTACTGAATGATTTTGAGACCGGCTATTCTCATGATTGAGGGAAGTTCTATTTTTCCTTCTTTCTCATTTTAGTCTCTCAAACATTTTTTTTTCATTTCATGACTTAATTGAAATTTTTTTTTTATATGGTCTGCGAATGGTTGAACAAATGATTATGTTGTCTGTTTCCTGTACGAGTTTACTGTGAAGCCCCAACTCTTGCTGGTTTGGTTGATTTTATTTTGTTCCAGCAGGAGTCTAGAGTTACATCTGGCTTATACACATCACAGTAGAGTTTATCTGCTTTATAAACAAATTTTAAAAATCCACACATAATTCCAATGTGGTCAAACTAACTATATGTTTGTAAGCTGTTATGCTTCAGATTCATATCACTTATCTCTGAGCAATTTATCATAAATGTGATAAGCAACCTTGCTTAGGCCGTTTCTAATGGTCACTTCTTTCGGTATCTGGAGTGGTATTCCTTTTCATTTTACAAACTCTTTAGCATGACGCACATATCTAAGTTGATGTTGGTTCTTTGGCAGGCAATTGGGCAAGTCTTTTTTCTTCGTCCCTATGTCAATGACTTCAGCACTGAATGGGTTCTTTCATCTGTAATCATGTTAACGCTTGGTTCGGTATTTACAACCTACCTTGGGGAGCGTATCTCTGACCTTAAACTCGGGAATGGTACATCACTTCTGATCTTCACCAATATCATCTCTTACTTGCCAGCATCTTTCGGGAGGACAGTTGCACAGGCTTATCAAGATGGGAATTATGTTGGACTTGCCATCATAGTTTTATCCTTCCTTTCATTGGTGTTTGGCATTGTTTATGTTCAGGTAATTAATAACCACAAACAAAAAGAGGTTGCTTCTTTTCTTTTCTTTCTTACTTGGGGAAAAACTTGGATGCTTATAATTAAACAACAAAGTGTCACAGGAAGCAGAAAGAAAAATTCCCCTGAACTATGCATCCAGATATTCTGGCAGGAGTGGTGGACTTCAGAAGTCTGCTTATTTACCCTTCAAGGTTTGTCCTGCATCTCTCTTTTTGCTGATCTTAAAATGTATATCTGGATTTGCCGAACCTGCTACTGGTAGTCAATGTCTGTTGAGATTACAAATAAAACAACTTCTCTCAAAGTTAGAAAAGGATCCCTCAACAGGATACTACACCGATGGGAGTATTGTTAAAGCTAACTAGAGAGGAAATGAATCCTGTGGTTATTTTGGGGTACTGACTATGCGGTTGAGAGTCGACTTGATACTCGGTCTTAGAAGCAAGTTAATGTGGTGGATTGGTCCTCGTAAGTTCTCAGGTGTTGACTATGGAATTGTAAGGGGCATAGGTGGTGATAGTAGGTTTCAAGCAGTAATCTTTTTCAGGATGGAGTTTGCAATATCAGTGCTTCTCATACACGCCAGTGCTCTTGGGGGTCTGCTGTAAGTCTTGGAATGGAATTACGATTTATGAGGGGATGAGACCCTGTTCTTTTCCATTTCCTTTCGTGGAATGCAGAAAGCACAAAGCCCTATTGTTGTTGGTACATGCTGAGTGTCTGAAAGGATGACCTCATTACTAATTGCTCCTTTGTTGTCTTTTTTAACAATTAAAATAGAATTGAATAAGTAATTAAACACCATTTGAGCGAGTGATTCATTTTTGAATATTGTGGAAGAAAGCTGAGCAATCCTCCTCCATTCGAAGGACAATTGTTATTTCAATGGTTGAATTCAGGAATCTGATTGCCTCCCTTTTTCACCACATTCTTTTATCATCTCGCTTCTGTTTCTGATTTCTCCTGATATACAGGTGAATAGTTCTGGAGTAATGCCTATCATATTTTCGACCTCTTCATTGGCTCTTCCAGCCACGTTGGCACGGTTCACTGGTTTGGAAGTCCTCAAGAAAGCTGCTCTTGGTTTGAATCCTGGAGGTAAGGACTGACCTTCTAAATTGGCATTCTAATTGAAGAGTCCATGTATCTATATTATTAAGTCTTGAATTGAAAAAAAAAGTGATCTGGAACTGTTGGAAAATTGACCTAGTATATTTGATGTCTAGATACTCGTATTCGGGGTGAGATTTTCAGCAAAGTAGTATGATCTCTAGAATTGCTGGCAGTTCACTGTGCAATTGCTGGATTTGAGCAGTTTGCAGAGATTAGACATAAAATTTGCTTTGGTGGTTTTATATTATAGGTTGTATGTAGAAGAGATATGAAATTTTAGTGGCGCATGCCTTAATTTTTTCGCTGAGGAGGGAGGTAGGGTGGGGAACACAAGTACACTCAGCAACATGGGTACAGCCAACATCTTAAGGCTGTTTTTTTTTTTTTTTGCTATGTACTGTTTCAGTGCATGTTAGCCTACCCCAATTAGTTTTGGAATCAGGATAAGTTGTTGTAGTTCTTCAGTGCAGTTGTAGTCAAGTGTAATTCAGCTTGATATTAGTAGTAATGTTAACTCCTATTAGTTTTTTAGTTCAGGTTTTGCTATAGAAGAACAAAACACACCCGTAGTTATCTGAACTTCTCAGCATGTAATATAAAACTACAGCCCCTGTAGACTAAAAAGAGGAGGATAGTGGAGACTAATCACATTTTGTGTACCTTATAGAGGTACTTATTATGTTACTTTACTTTTGAAGAATTTTTTTTTTTTATATGATGCCATGATGGTAGTTGGGATAATCTTATATACGGAAAGGTCAAGTCTATTGAAATTTGAAGGTAAGTAGAGCTTATGGAACAGAAAATTAGGGCAGATAGATTACAGCATGTAATTTGGAAGGTGGAACCAGAGAGGAATCTCGTATGGGGAAAGGGGTCCTGTGGTTTGGAAACAATAATTCTGGGGTATCTGGGTTCCATCACAAAACTCTGAGTTACTAGTGACCTTTTTTGCTTTAGGGTGGAACTTGGTGGTGCTATGTTTCAAATTGACAGGAGAAATGCTTTCATGCAGGGTCGTTTTATCTGCCAACAAATGTCCTGTTGATAGCCTTCTTCAACTATTATTATACGTTCTTGCAATTGGACCCTGATGATGTAAGCGAACAACTGAAGCGTCAAGGTGCATCCATTCCACTTGTTCGTCCTGGTAAAAGTACAGCGACATTCATAAAAACGGTAAAGCCTTTCTCCCCATTGTCTACTGTATGGACTTTGCTTGGAAACCCTGCCATATTGTTCACCTGTTTTTGTTTTGTGGATATATTCCTTTGGAGCATTTCACTGTGAAACATGACTTAGGTACCTTGGTACAATGCCGCTCAGGCATACAACGAATACATTGCAAGTTGACAGGATCCTACTATCCAATTTGTAATCTGTTATCCCACAATTAGTTGCTTTCTGTCACTTGGGATAGACATCTAACTATATCTAATCTTCAAAATCAGCATATCCTCTACGACACCAGGAACCATGCCTATCTGACTCGAAAGAAATCATGTTCCAAAAACTAGTGCATACACCTATCATTCTTGTCCTGCTAATTATAATTCAACGCTAAATAGCCAATTGATAGCAGTCACCCTGATAGTGAGCATGTTGATTCTGGGATGCTAAACTCTTGAATGAGTTACATCATAGACAATCATGAAAGAAAAAAAATGACAGAAGAAGAGGAACCTCTGGTCCTCTGCTAGCGCTCCTACTATTTTACTATTAATTAAACTACTCTTCAGCAGTAACATAGTTTGGTCTCAAATTTCTCAGGATTAATTGAATGTGATTCGAATGGCGAAGAAATCCATGTAGCTAAAACCACTTCTTAACTTACTTTATGGTTTATTGTTGTGGTTCATGTGATGCAACTTATCTGACCTGTACATACTGGCAAGTGGTTTTTGTTGCACTTCAAAATGAAAATTCAAACTCTTCTAAATGGGATGTGTACAAGCTCATCAGCTTTCTGACGACAAGCTACGGGATATTTAGAAATTATTGCAAAGATGGACTTCAAATGACATTACTGTTGCTCCGGAAGTGGAGGATAATAACCAATAAAAAGCATCAATCAACCACATTCTGTCATATTTCATGTTACTTTTTTTCACCTATGCTTTATCTCTGCACGAGTTGAAATACTATTATTGTGTATGTATGAAACTTGCAAGTTCCATATCAACTTCTGTCTGCTATGTGGTAATGCATGTGTACTGGCTTTTCTTTAGACGGTTACTTGAGAGTTGAGAGATCTTCTCAAGTATCATTCATGTAGTAAATTGTGTAGTAGACACATTAGGCAGCTATTTCACTCAATTGCCCCTAGTTTTGGCGTCTACTGCACTCTATACCGCACAAAAAATTACCGGAGAGGATCTATTCCTATACATGTACAGACGGATTTTGTCTAATTTACCTAAAGCTTATCTGATTCTTTGGGTTTCTCTACTTTTTGATCACTCAGGTTCTCAGTCGAATATCAGTGCTTGGCTCAACTTTCTTGGCGATACTAGCTGCTGGTCCTGCCGTAGTTGAGCAAGTCTGTCATCTCACTGCATATAGGGGGTTTGCTGGAACATCAGTCCTCATCCTTGTTGGCTGTGCTACTGATACTGCAAGGAAAGTTCAAGCCGAGATTATCTCTCAGAAATATAAGAATATTGAATTCTATGATCTTGACAAATATGACCCTAAATAGGATCAGGCATAACAGAGTGGAGGATGAATAGAGAGACTATTCTTCGTGAAATTTTGGTGCTTCTATCATTCTGTGTCCCACACTTGTATGTTGTATCTAAAAACATTTATGTACAAAGCATTCCAAGCTAGATAACAAGGTTTCGAAAACACGAAAGTTCCAAGTGCCTATGAGTAACTTCAAATATTAGTACCTCTGTGGCTGGTCACACTACCTTGCTATTTTTATATTTGTGCCTTTGTGGCTGTCTTGACATTTACGAGTGGGCAATGCTAGGACCAGAACTGTATATTTTACGTCTAATAATTAGGAGTAATACTAGATGAAATGGTGAACATAGAAATATCAGTACCTAATCTACTCTATTCATGTGAGTATTAACATTGCACTAGTTCTGTTTAGGTCAGCTGAAGCACTTGTGGGAGTGTATTTTTCAGCTGTATTAAGGGTCTCTTTTGTTCTACTAGCCGATAACTTATGTCACAATTGTCCTTAAATATATGGTGTTGAGCAAGTGCTGAGTTAGTTGAACCTTATTGCCAATCTTTGGATCAAAAGGAAAGAAACAGTAAGAGAAAAGGCTTCTAAATGAGGTTATGACATGATGGACCTCTTGCCTTGTCTACAATGAATTCCAAATCAAGATGGAACCCACAAATGAAAAATTTAGCATAATTATTTGGCTGGGGAGAAGGTCGAGACAGGAACAGGTAAGCGTGGGAGCTTTAACAACGTGCAAATCCTCAAATGGATCGATGGGCAACATAACATAAAAGCATGAAGTATTTGTCATATACGAGTAGATTGTTCGTTCATTGCATTTTCTTACAACAATATCGATAACAATAATTCTAATACTGTTGGAGTTTCTGCATCTGCGTATCTTAGGGGGCCTCTTTTATCGGATTTGCTTCCCTTGTGGTTAGTTAAGGAAAGCACTGTCATTACCCCCTTGCAACTTGCAAACCTAGCCAAATGCATATTGACTAATGATACTTCGTTCATCCCTAATCATGAGCCCTCATTTTCCCCATTTCACTTCAAATCATAGGGTTTTGATAAATTTGTATAGGCAAAGTTCATTTCACTTCAAGGGTCTCTGTATTCGGGTGAAGAAAACTAATTAAATTGAATTGAGCTGAAATGATTAAAACAAAACTGCATGATATATGTTTAAGTTGTGAACGGAAGTCCTTAATTTGATTTTTATATACCGCAAAACAAACCTAAAGAAGATCCACTAAACAAGGACACATTATGTACACCCCACGTATAGTAATTTAAGACGTAAATACTGAAAGTAAAAAGACTTGTTCTCTTTGTTCTTTTGTTGTGTTACTTTAGCATTTGGCATGCTGTGCGACAATGTCATCGACTAGTGACTTATCAAATCTAAGATGTGTCAATTGTCAAAAGTGGCCCTCAATGCATGCAGTTTGTGGTGCACTACCATTTTACTTGTTTGCACAGTATTGCTCATTTCTTTCTTGTAAAACTGTTATTATCATCATATTATCTCCTGCAATGTACGGAGTATAAGCCTAACATCTAAGATTACATTGAATTGCCTTCATAGTTGTGATTTGTGAACTTTGTGATGCTAACCTTGGTTGTTGATTATAGCGAGCAAACGAGGTGCATTATGTCTAGAACTACATTTATTTATTTATTTGGAAGCATGTATGTCCTTTTCAGGGTAGTAAGCTAGAGTAACTAACATAGATTAAACGGTCGTTGTTATATGAATTGATATATGCATTCTCGTTGTCTTGACATGCTTGCATGAAAAGACCTCGGCATGAGAACTCAGCCCATACTTCCATTAACATTCCCCTCGGTTTGTATATTTTACTACAATATGCATTCTTAAGTACTTCATTCATGTACCCAACCTTCGATAAATGTACTCGATCTCATCATGCAATTAAAACATTCTCTCCACTCAAACATCAAGGCTATTTTGAATTTTGATGATCGAATAAAATCCAAGCCTTCGACGACATTAAACAATTGGCTAATGTCGTCCTTTGCTTAGATTTTGAAGTATAGAAAGTTGAGTAGTGGTTGTGTAGGCCTTTGTTAATTGTTATTGTAAAGATAAAAAGGCGGGGTGGGGGGGAGGGGGGGGAAGTAATCTTACACGGGCAAAGAGCCACAGGGATATACATTTTGGAGTACGAAAAGTAGTAAAGAATGCCATAAAATGATAAAAGAATAAATTAGTGACTACAGTACAATTATAGGAAGAGAAACAGAAAAACAATATACTACGTAGAAAGTGTCCTTGTATAGTAGCTTTGCAGAAGAAAACGCCATAACTTAGCCTTTTCAGAAATTCTTGACACAGTTTTTCTGCAAGAAGACAAGGACAAGTGAGATGTGAGTAGTGAGTACATGACCTTATCACGTACAGTATTCCTTTCTCTATCCTCATGCCTACAAGGCAGAGAAAGCAATGGCCAACTTTCTAATCAAATTAGCCTATATATCTTGTCTCATGTGTTTAATCTTTTCTGGGCAAATGTTAACTGAAAAGCTGAGAATTGAGACACCACACTCATTCCATAATACTATTTGTTTAATTCCACAAGAATTGGCTTTCTGACGATTGATTCTTTGCTTGATCCGGCCACCTTTTCACTTTTTAGATTCCCTGCACATAATATTCCATCACCTGCTCCAACTAGGCAACTAGCTACTTCTGCACTACTGTATACAATAGGACTGTGCAGTACGTCGGTACGTATCACAAACAATTTTCAGTTTAATCACTTTTTGTTTTCATTTCTTTTAAAAAGAAAACATTGAAACTTTGAGAGTACCTAATTTTAAAATTAACCGAAACTTACTACACTAAAGGGCTAAAGGCTAGGGGCATATATACCATTAGTTTTACTATTTAGTTTTTATTTAACACTTTTTAGCCTTTGCATGTACTATGACTAGATAGGCAGAAATTTACCCGACTCGAAACTGACCTGTAAATCGACCCGAAAAAACTGGGTCACGAACACGAAAAGTTCGACCTAAAGCCGAAACTGATCAAACCCAAAAAAGCCCGGTAAAATCTGAGTTGAACCCAACACGAACGAAACGATCTATTGTCCAATAAAATATTCATATATGTACATTTCGTAATTTCAATTTATTTAAAATATAAAAAATAATAATGTTTTTATAATTTTTTTTAAAATAATGTTTCTAATTTTAATAAAATATTAATAGATTTTATTGAACAAACATAATGTGCAAATCCGACCCGAAAATTACGAACCTGAAATGACTGAACCTGAAAAACCGAACTCAAACAACAACGAATCCAGTATAATCTTATCTTAGATGGGATATTGAGGGAGGCTGATGTACGCACCTTACCCCGATTTGACTGAAAAAACGAACTCGAAAACAAGCAAACTCAAAACCCGACTAAGAGCATCATCAATGGACAAATTAAACCTCAAATGACGTTTATAAGTGGGCCCTCCTCTTACATATACCCTTTTCCACAAACTTCAAACCCACACATAAGGTTTATGTGTGTACCAATAGTGGGCTCCTTATTCCATTTTAATATTATTGGTGTGCCACTCTCTCTCCTGTGCGGGGCCCACCTTTAGGTTTATGGAGAGGTTTGTGCAAACAAACCTAGTTTTTCAGTTGGGTTTCACAAAACTCTCCACTATGGTGTATAAACATATCCAAAATATAAACCTCATTTTCACAACCATTGTGGATGCCCTAACCAACTCGATCGATTGTTAGATCTAACTGTGTTATTATCCACGAATCCATTGGTCAAACCGCTCCTTTCATTTTGGAATTGGTAGTAGTGTTTTGATCATCTTAAATTGGTCATTTCCTATGCTTCACTAATTAAAATGCCTGTCCTTTTAGTGTAATAAATACAGCTAATTAATGTAAGTACAGCGCATATGTAGCTAGTTTGGTACATGCTTTCAAGTCACCCTATCGAGTATGGGCTACGAGCCTATGACGGCAGGTTGTTATGTCTTTTTTCTTATTTCTATTGTACTGTGGAAAATTAATTCTAAGGCTATATTTTGTTCGTTGACAGTGTTAGAGTTTAGTGCTTTCCAGTTTTTTAAAGTGATAGGTATAATTTTAACTGTATTCAGTATTTTTCAGATTAATTAAGTTTTCTTTAGTTTTTTTTTCCGTCAATTGAGTTTTTTCATTTTAGTTCACTTTCAATTCAGATTTTTTCATACGACCAAAACACATCCTAAATCAATATTCTATTAGACTTATACTCCATAGTTTAATAATACAATCAAGTCTAATCCAATCCAACTTGTATCTCGTGAAGGTAGAAGTTTTGTTACCAATAATGATTCATATATGTTACAAAATTAATAGAGATTTGATAAATAATTGAATGACAAAATAACTATGGCTGTGTTTTGTTCGTTGGTAGTGTTACAGTTCAGTTTTTTTCAGTTCAGTTCAGTTTATTTTTTTCAGTTAAGTTAAATTTAGCGTTTTTCAGTTTTTTTCATTTATTAACTGCATTCAGTGTTTTTCAGATCAATTCAGTTTTCACAGTGTTTTTTTCAGTTCAGTTCAATTTTGTTCAACATAGTTTAGTTTCATTTCATATCTTTCCAACGGACCAAAACACACCCTAAACAAAAAGTTCGATCAACCCATTTCAATTCAATTCAATTTAGTCAAATCCAATCAGAATGAACATGTATATCCTACGTCCTCCGTAGGACTCTAGGAGGGAAAATAAGTTGCAAACAATGATCGATTATCTTTCCCACACTACCACAGCCCACAGGTACACGGGCATAATTTGACAACCTTCTTCCCCATATATTCCCCCTTAAAGAACGTACTCCAATCAAATCAACATGTTGTAAAACCAAGATATACCCATTACCCAAATTCTAGGTTGCAACAAATGGGGATGAAGAGTCTACTTCTAGAGAAATTAATTTCCAGTAAACCCGCAAACGAGTTGATGGGACAACTTAAGAAGGGAATCTTGCTTGCCTGAGTTATGTAAGGTTGTGGCTAGCACTGTTTTATCTTTTGTAATGTGCAGGATCACAGTCCTACACGTGTGTTGCATGCAAATATGGAGAGAAGTTAGCCAACGTCAGTGCCAGTCAACGAACCTGGTCTACGTACTGTAGTGACACAAATTCCAGCGCGTTATTTTGGGCAAAAAGTGTGTTTTTGACCTTATTGGGTATGGATCGGTATGGATCGATTATTAGTCTTGATCTCTATCTTTTTTAAAATTTAATATGGATCGATTATTAGTTTTAGAGAGATTTGGGGATGGTTCTTTCAAACATAATTATATTGGGGATGATTACAAAGTACATTTGGAGATAATTTTATTGGACGAATGATATATTGATATGCAGAGGCTACAATTGATACTCCTAGTCTAGGCTACACAAGGTGTATGGGTACACCTCTTAGGTGGCACCTCCTAGTAAAAAAGAAAAAAAATGAAAAAAAAAATGCATGGCTAAAAGTCAGACTGTAGTTCGGAGACATTAGTCATCTAAAAATTCTCACTAGTCACATACCTACTAGTCATTAGTCATATAAAAATATCTACTAGTCATTAGTCATATAAAAAATGGCTACTAGTCACCCATGTTAATTTTTTAAAAAAAAGCTGACGTGGCACCGGTACACCGGGTGCACAGAAGACTTGCTATAATTGATATATTAGAAGTTTTGTATTAAGAAAATAAAAATTAATTAGCTATGTCATTTTTTTTAATCACAAAGAGGGACTCCCTCTTTGACTGTGGCTAGAGGGCACCTCCTAACATGCGGCCTCGGATATTCTGGAATTAATTTCAAGAGGTTTGAATCCAAAACCCAAGACCTCTTGGGTAGGTCATTTACATTTTAGAAATGTGATTGAATCATAGGTTGAAAGCTCACCAGAAAACTCAGCCAAAATTCACGTCGACTTGCACTATTCTGTTTTTGCTGACCAAATTAATGTAAATATTCCAAAAGGAAGGCACATTCATAGTACTATACAACACTAGACATGATTGTTGAAAAACGGTTTCACAAATTGCCTTTCCCCTTCATCATCGACGTTAACTGCCTCGTGTCACAAATGGTGTCCACTGGTTCAATATTTTGGGTCACACACTGTTTTTTGCGGATTTACCGTTTTCCTATCTTCCAAAGGCAAGGAGGAACACACAAGACTCAACAGGAACAACCAACAACGCACACAGTTTCACATTCTTAAGCTTCTTTATGTCTATTTTCATTCATTTGCACCCCATTATCATTTGCAACCATTCATATTGACATGCACGACTTTTCACTCTCTAAATTAATGTTGTCGTTGAGTAGTTGAGTTCTAAATATGTCATTGCTTACATTTTCCACTGATATTTTTTCACAAAAAACATACGCGTATTAAATAAGAAAAGTGGAACAATAAAAGAACCAGACCAAAATAGAATAATGGAGCAACCAAAAGAAACGAATGGACTAAACGATTACAGATCGATGTTATATACAAAGATGTTATAAAAATTGAAGAATCCCGTAGTTTTTATTTGAGCTGATCGAGTGATCGATATTCACGGAATGTGTGATAGTAGTATCAATCCTTCATATAGTAAAATTTACTCACTTAATCTTCCCCCAATAGAGAACTTCGTTCCAAATAATTAAAACAACTACAAGCAATAGTTGGATTACATGATGCAGCATTGAGAACTACCTTTATGATTATGAATTACAACGTATGAACTTGCTAGCATATCAATTAGTAGTAAAGGTTGGGTGGCAACTGGCAAGTAGTCAATAGAGCATGTCAAAGCCACATATTACTGATCACACACTCAAACGCATAGTAGCTTATGGCTGCAAATGGATAGAACATGATGTACTAGAAGCATTCAAAAAGGGCTGTGTTGGATTGCAGGGCCTCATTGCGTTAGCTTGAAAAGTTCTCAGTATTAAATTAGAGTAAATGTTAGATACATGAATGTCTCACCTACTTTCAACCTACCTATTTGTTCCCTCATGCACTGTACCATTGCACATGATGTGCTCAATTTGCTTTATACAAAGACAAGCATCAACTCTCCCAAAGTCCCGAGCCATTATTTTGCGGCAGACCTTACATTTTAAGCAATGATCTAGCGCTGTACTGAGTAGGCTATGATATCCCTTGGAAAGTTTGTTGATTTCCTTTGAAGTAACCACTTCTTCAGGTCTGGCTTTTCAAAGGGGTTAGAAATGTTTGCCTGCTTTCAGGTCTTACAAGTCAAACTATGTACTCCCTTTGCATACCTGTGGTCGCATTTGTGTTATTTTTGACCATAACACATCACTAGGTCAGCCAAGCTTTGCTTGTTTTACTAATAATTGACTCTGGTGTCCACACTGTAAACCATAGTTCAATTCGATTCCCAAGAGGACCATTCGGGAGGAGGACTATTATCCCCTTCCCCTTCCCCTCCAAATGCTACAATCTCATACAAAATATAATGTCATACTAATCATATATCTGAAGTTAACTATTTAATAGAAATTAATAAAGTCAGAACTTCGAACAGAATACTGAGGAGCAAAGAAACTCAACAGAGGTACACGGAAAGTGAGGAATGCCTCGATCATATTATTAGTTCAATCATAAGTTCCTGTAAATTAATTAAATTATATATTCATCAAGAGATCTTATAAATGTGGAAAGTAGGTACATAACAGATTACATTATAGTAATATAACTAAATAATGAGGAAGACCATGTACTTCTAGCCCTACTTCAGATTCGTTTCTGGAATCTACAGTATCCCCGAGTTGGTCCTCCCACCGAACTGTATTCTCCTACTCCCGAACAATGGCTAATTCCCGCCAAAAGAAACTTTTTAAGTATATTTACACCTCTTCTACTTACACCATAATTTATAACCAAGGATCTTTCATTGAGTATCAGCTAGAACTGAGATTCTGCTGGGTAGCCAGTCACCATGATTCCGACTCTCGGACTCCTTATCAAGCTCAAGCAGAGCGGTCAGTCTTCCCTCCGTGGAGGATGAAAAGAGTGACTGCAAAGACGTCTTCAGATGATGGATACTAGGTACCAGGACTTTCTCCGACCAAGATTCGACTGATGTCTGCCCTAGCCAAGTTCCACTCAAAATCTTCTGCAAGGCTTCTCTTTCGATCTTCAACGATAATTTGTCGCCCAAAATGGATGAGAATTTCGTTAAAATTGCTCTCTCAATGTTCTCTTTAATTGGTGCAAAATCCACTGGCTTGAAAATGATCGTCTCATCAACAAAACTGAGAAGCTCTCGTGATGGAGATGAAGTTGTAGGAGATCCCCTGCGATCATGTGCATTTTCCTCGTCATGATCTACGGTTAAATCACTAGAGTTGTTGGAACCATCAAGCCGATCATCTTCGTTGTCGGCCATCTGATTAAGATCAAAGGATAATCCAGGACCCATCTCCTTTCTTTGTTTGGTATTCCTGTCATGATCCTCCTCATTCAGCCAACTTGGTGATCTCTTTCCTGAGGGCTTTTCACCAATTGAAATTCTTAACTGCCACCCACCACTTGCTAATGATGTCAGTTTCTCTTCATTTAGTGTAAGGCCACCACTTGACAATCCGTTGAGCTTTTCTGGAGCCCAACTGGTAGTAAGGATGAAAATGACATTTCCAAGACTAATCTCGCGCCCATGGGAGTCAGTTAGCCGTCCCCTTTCCATCGCCCGTTTGATGCTTCCTCGAACAAGCATATCAGCCTCATCGATGTCCTGGAGCATCATGACCGAAAATGGGTTTCTCTTCACTGCTTCCGCAATTCGATCTATAGCAGTTTTACCACGGAAGTTCAAATCAGATTCATCACCATCACGTCTTGAACCTAGAGAAATAAGTATTGGACTAACACCATAGACAAGATTGGATAGCCCAGCAGCCATCTTTTTCTTTCCAATCCTATCAGGACCCGAGAACAGAAGCCAGATATCTCCCTTCGACCCACCGACTCGCCTATTCCCGTTGCCTGATTTGCACTGTGTAACTGTAGAAGCTACTGCAGAAGCTGCTTCCCTCTGCCACCATACTTTCTCCATTAGACCTTTCATGAGTTTCTTGAATGAGTCTATATCAATTGGAGTATTAGGTTGATTAATGTTGCCCTGACTATGCTGGAAATTCTTCTGTGGTTCTGATGAAATGCAGCCAAGAAAGTCTTTCACTTGCTCATTGTTGGATGTTTCCATGAGTTTTGGTCGTCCTAGAGCAAGCTCTGTCCTCACAGGACTTCCTGGTGGGCTTGGACGACGAGCAGACCTCAGTGGTTGGGACATCGGTGAAGAACTAAGATTCAGCTGCAGAGACTCTCCTAGGCTCCTGGATTGCTGCATTTTTGGTTGAAATGGTTGACGGCTTAGCAGAGCAGGGTTGTATAAGCCCGTCATTGAGAGGGGTGATGGGACTATTCTCTCAGAGCCTACATTGTGGTGGAAACTGGGATGGAGCTGCAAGCATGTCTCACCCCATTTTTTCTGCAACTCTTGTGTTTTTTGCCTCAAAATCATTTCTTGATCCTTACTCTGCATTAAGTGACAAAAAAATCTAAGAACACGCAAAATCTAAACACAACACAAATGTTAAACACATAAACCCCTTGCATTCATTATTTTTTTTTTAAAGAAGAAAGATGAACCCACCTGAATGGTATCATTTGAATGGGTTTTTGCAGTCTGCAACCATGGAGGCAATGACTGAAAAGGGCCATCAGATTTATCATCAGATTGCAACTTTTCCAAAAGCTCTGCATTTAGCTTTACTAGCTCCTGACCATACTTCTCAGTACATTGTGGACAGCAGGTAAATCTTCTCAAAGGATCCAAGTTCTCGGAAACTCGCCTTGACATCAAAGGAGGCGGCCCGGTCATCGGGAAATTCTTCATTGGACTCAAACACTCAACAGAACTGCTCAATATTCCCCCATTTGATCCCAGCCTGAATAACCACCACATAACATGCTAATAAGCATACAACAAATTCCAATCAACAACTCATTTCACAATGACAATTCTGTTCTCAAATTCAAATCAAACATTGATTCATTTAGTTCCTACCATTAAAAAGATTCAGAAACCCTTATGCATATACTAATAATCAAACCATCCAAATTGAACACAACCAATCAGAATCACCAGGATCCAAGAACATAGAAACCACCATATTATAATATAATAATCCGACAAGATTAAGATTAAGGTGAATAACTTAATATATGTGGGCAAAGATTAATATGTACCTTGGCAATGGTAACATCCCAGGCATAGCTGATGGCCTAGAAGCTACAATAGAAACAACTTGAAGATCCCATTCAGTCTCCATAGTAGGATGATAAACCTGACACCTCAAATAAGTCTCACAAGTAGCAATCCCAACAAACCAAACCTTACCCTCTTCACCAAACTTCCTTAACAGCCTCCCAATCTCAGCCACCGCCACTCTCGCCGCTTCCGAAACACCTTGATTCCCATCAACCAGCCACTTCAAATCCCCTAAATCAACCACAACCCCAACACCCCCACCCCCCATTTTCCTCTCAATCAACCCTCCCAATTCCCTCACTTTCATAGCATCCAACCCCAATTCCCTCTCCAATGACACCACCTCCACACTCTTCAAAATCTCCCCTTTCTCAATCTTCCCTAACACCTCCCTCACCACCTCCTTCGGCACCGCTTCGCCTACCAACACCGGGTTCCGCTTCTTCACCCTTGTTAAAATCTCCACCACCTTCCTCACATCCTCTCCATTATTATTACCATTCATTACATTTCCGTTCACATGATCATACAAGTTCTGATTGTGATTGCCACTATTTTGCAACTTGGGATTCAAATACATATTCCGTTGTCGAATACCTCCACCTCCACTAACTCCACCTCCAGGTCCACCACCCGTCAAGGCGGCTTGCTGCTCAATAGCCGCCTTGACAGCAGGGCTAGAGAAAGAAGCCTCACGCATAACCCGACTAACACTCGGATCATCAAGAATACTAACAATCAGCTGCTCAAGCTCGACCTTCACAGCCAAAAGCGGCTGCTGCTGTTCCGGACACCCGCGTCTCTGATGAGCTTGAGCACGCTTCAAAGCCGCCATGAGAGCATTCGATATCGGCGGCTCTAAAACAACAGTTTGACCTTGTCCATTACCAGTTACCGTCGTTGAACTAGTGGGTAAACGATCAAGTGCAACACTGAAACAAAGCTCCAACGCCCTACACTGTAAAGGGTGGGAGGAGTTTGGGTGGGACCGTATACAAGCTTGTCGTAAAAAACCTGTCGGTGAGGCCAAAAGGGTTGCTGCCACGTGTAGAGGGGTTGTTTGTCCGTGGTTTCTTCTCCCTGCTTCTGATATTGAATGACTTAGTACGCTTGCCGCTTCGGGTGTTAGCGTTTGTTGGATCGCTGTTAACCCTCCTCTCATGTTGTTTGCTTCTTTTTGTTTACGTAGTGTTGTGAGAATTTAGTGAGCCATGAAGAGAGAGAGAGGAGTAGAAGGGGAGACAGGAAAAAACCTACAGGGAACTAAACTAAAAGAGTTAAAGGGAATTCTGTTGAAGGGTGAGTATGGTATATTATTTGTGACGAAGATGATATGATGATGATGATGATGATAATTGATAAACCCAACAAAGGGACATGTAAAGTAGGAGCTAACTCAGCTTTTTGTTAGCTTTTTAGATAGAGGGGGTTTTGTTATTAAAATAAAAAAAAGGAAATGATTTATAAAGGAAGGGAGATTTTTGGGGTAGTGTGAGAGAATTCAACGCGAAAAGGAAAGATGAGATCCCTAGCTTCACATAAAAAGGAAGAAAACAAGTGAACATTCTCCACTTGCTTTTTTCCTTCTTTTTTTTTTTATGGTGTGTGATAATTTAAATTAAAGTTTATAATCATTTTGATGTTATGAGTATAATTTAAGCACAATCTTTATTTCACTATGCTAGATCTTTTTTAGCTAAATTCAAAGTCATTATGTTTTATGTATATAAAAATCGTAACGCTTTTAAACCGTCTTGTCCGTTCAAACCCTTAATTTCATCTACCTTCAATTGCTGACAATTTTGATGACTCTATAGATCTATTCTGTTTAGATATCGATAACTTTTCAGTCTTTTCAATTTTGTTGCGCTCATATCTTTTGATCGTAACGTTGAAACTGATATTCTTTCCTAATTAGTTGTATATCATTAGATTGGCTTTATTATGTTGTTTCATCTGGTCGAGTATTTGTTTTGATAAGTATTTGAGTTTTAAAATAATTAAACAAGAGCTTCAGTTCATTGAAAGAACTTTCATAACTTATTTACCTCTAATTACAGTGCAATTATGTAAAATTCAGTTTCAATTGAGTTTAATAAATTCATTTATCATAGAACACATTTTTCCACTTTAACGGATGGATCCTAGCTCCAAAAGGCGACGAAAATGTAACATACATACAGTACGTAATATCATGAGTAGAAGCATTATTATTGCGTGGCAAGGGGTGAAAGTTATTTTACGAGTACACTTTAAATGGGGTGTTTGTTTGTTTGTTTGGTGCACTGTGTGGAAAATGTTTGTTTTCATTGATTGCGGATAGAGAAAGTGGAAAAGATATATTATAAGAGAGAGATAGTGACAGAGAGAGAGAAGGAGAAAAGTGCTTTTTGAGCTGCAAGGATTTCTGGGAAAAATAAAAAAATATTAGTACTAGTTGATGATATCTTTTGTTTGATTGAGTGATATTAGAGATGATGATGAAGTGTGAGAAAGTAGCTTTTTAGAGGGATGAGAAAGTTTAGTAAAGTAGTAATAAAGTAGTGTAGGAGTACATCATCATCATCATGAGTGGATTAAGCCTTTTTTTTGTTTCTTTTTTCCTTTTTTCTTTCTCCCCGTGACTCCATTGACTGCCCTTTCTATTTGTCCTAAGTATATTTGTTTAACTTTAGACTAATTCTTGGTAAGCTTCAGCACCTCCTTAATTGTATTGTTGACTTTCACGCGCTTGTGGACTATTCTGACTTTCTGAGTACCTCAGAGTCTTTCAAATGGGTCGGTCACATGATGAATTGACTAGAGGCTTATGTTTTTTAATTGGATATTTTACGTATTGGTACCTTGAGATTTGGCCTAAATATGAATTGGTGTCTCGAGATTTAGATATTATTTTTTTGATAACCTGAAGTTTTCTGCCGTTAGCTTTTTAGTGGTTTGACCGTGTATGTTTGACTGTTATAAACAAGGGCACTTAAGTCTTTTTACCAAAAAAAAAAATGGGTGTTTTTTACTTTAATTACATTATTGATTTTTTTAAAAAAATTATTTGACATCTTACTTAGATTTCTATTTTCATTTCATTGTATTTTAACGGTCATAAAGTGGACATTTAAAGGGGTAAATTGGACATTTAACATTCATAAATTTAAAAATCAACTGTCACGTTACCAATTTTAACAGACAACCCTTCAACTTAACGGTCAAACCACTAAAAAGCTAACGGCACCAAACCTCAGGTCACCAAAAAATAATATCCAAACTTCGGGACACTAATTCATAATTAGGTCAAACCTCAGGGCACCAAAACTTAAAATATCCTATTTAATTTTATGATCTCACTCTTCATTTCAGTCTTGATTATTAGTAACAAAAGAATTAATGCCCAAAAGCTTTCTTTTATTCAGCTTAATTGAATAATACAATTTGAGTTAATTTCAACCATATTATTTATAATCAGATTGAACTAATTTATCTACGACAAAGGAGAGTTGGTTAACCAAAACTTTTTGTCTAAAACTCCCAACTCTCCTCACGAGCCTATAACATTATAACAACAGGTTTGTCATGAGTACTTTAAAAAGATGACATGGTAATATACATATTAGAACCATATATAACAAATATAAGATTATATCAAATAGAAAAAATGATTGAAGTGCACAAAAATAAATACTAAAATAATATAATTCGGTTTTGAGTTCTCTTTTTTAAGAGGATCCGAAGGGCCGAGTCTTGTGGGCGACTTGTCCATGATCAGTTGTACGATATAGGTCATTAGTTTTAACTTATTTGAGAAGAATTGAAGTGAGATTAACTTAACTGAATTTAAAGTAAATCAATTGGAATAAAATGGAACAAAGTGAATTAAAATGTTCCTAAGTGAGATGAACTAAGATGTGAACTAGATTAAATGGAAATGAGTTGAGGTGAAACTAAATAACTATATGAGTGTGGTCTTATTCATTAGAGCTGAAGTTTAGTTCAGTTAAATTCAGTTCATTTTTTCTCAGCTTAGTTGTAAGCGTAAAAAGTTTTGATCCAAATATCCATTCATAATTATTTTAATATACTATTGTCAGGTCTTACCATATACTCCCTCCGTTTTTTAATCTTGTTCCCACTTTCCCTTTATGTAAGTTTCATAATTTGTTCCCACTTTCCCTTTATGTAAGATTCAAAGATCAGTTGTACTTCGTAAACGTACAACATTTATATTGTTTTGATAAGTGATTTAATGTCAAAACAAATAAACAAAAAATTGTTTAGTTTTTCAGTTCAATCATGTAAACAGTTCCATTCAATTCAGTAAATTTCAACTCTAAAGAACCGGCTGAATGGTGAAACAGTTTTTGGCCTTGTTTGGCAATTAGTAGTTAGGAAGAGTAGTTAGTAGGCTGTAGTTGTAAGAGTAGTTTGACTAGTCAAAGTTGCTAATGAACTTGTTTGGTGAAGAGCATTTGTGTGGGCCTAAACTACTCTTGGTGAAATGCTGTTGGCAACAGCATTTGGAGC